>NIJG01000028.1:1061276-1083160 GCA_002201625.1 Euglossa dilemma | reverse complement strand
TATCCAGAGGTCGCCGACTGGATCCGTCGATTGAATTTCTCTGCGAGAGCCGCGCGTGTTCGTTCACTGATCCGTTGCTGTTTCGATTATTATTCACCGGCCCTGCCAAGTCATCGTCCCGCGGACCTGTCGAGGATCATTAGGCGAGCCAAAATTTCGCCGGTGGAAAGGAAGGACGTAACGGTTCTCTGATCGGTTCGACGCACCGTGAACGTTCCGAGCCACCCTCCCGATCAAAAATCACACTCGAGGAAGATTCGTCGCGCATGCGAGTGGAGAGACGGCTATACACAGCCAACCTCGCAACGACGGAGAACGTTATTTACGCTTGGGGGTTATTTATGGGAAAGACAAGTGGGAAAAACACAACGGGCGACTCGGGTGTCGAAGCATTCGACAACCGCAACAAGTGCGGGGCAACTTATTTGACAAATAATTCGTGAATATTTCACGACGGGGAGGATTAGAGGGGGTGAAAGTTTAAACAAACTGGCAGTGTGGCGCGAAAACAATGGGAATGCGAAACGGAAACAGAGTTACTCGTCCGCGGTGACAGCAAATTATTACGAGCCCTCGATTCACAAAAAGCCAGGCGAAACGTGGCTATAGGGATACGCGCGTTACGAGCATTCGCTATCCATTGTTCTCGAAAAAATAACCGACATAAAGCCACCCCTCCCTTCCACGGAGACACGATTGATTTCAAGTTACCGCCTGACTGAACAATAACGGCGTCCTGATATTTCGATTTGCCTAAAACGCAAGCAGTCGTGAGATCGTTTGAAAAGCGGTCCAATTCAAATCTTTCTATTCTATTGACTCCCGTTTTTATAGCGCTATCTTCGACGATCGTGCACGAATCTTTGAACGCTTTGTCCCGAGTATTCGACGCGGTGGGTACCGTAGATTCGTACAGACATTTTAAGAAAATTACTCGCGGACGGCAGATATGTTCTCTTCGCCTCTCTCAATTCCCAAAATAATCCTTTGTGTGCCTCGATTTATCACGGTCGTTATTATGGGAAAGTAGCAGAGCGCGTAATGGACGCGTAATTGTCGAATTTAAACAACATTATCCACTCGCACGAGTCGGCAAAAGTTGCAACTTCATTTCGGGGTTGCAACGTACTCGGCGCTCTTCAATCATACTGAACAACGAAATACAGTCACTGGCAACGACTACGTTTCCACGACAGAAACAAAACAATATCTGTACGAGTATAATGGACGCTGTACTTCGAACAACTTCGCACTTTAGCTGAAACTCGGCTGGTCGAGCGAACCCCGTAAAAAGCAGCCCGACTTCGCGCCGACGCCACTGCTTTACGCTAAGCGTATTATATCGCGCGTCCCCTGTCAATCAAACGTGAGAATCTGTACGCCTATTGTCTCGAAAGGAAAGAAAAATAGTTTGCATGGAGTGGAAAATAAGCGAGCGTAATTACGTAAACACCGCGCCACTTTCGCAGTCGGTATTACCGTAATGGCCAAACGACTATGCTAACAAAGGACTGAAAGTTTCGCGGGTGTAAATCTGCCGAATAAATTATGCCAGGAACGAGGAGTCCGGCCGATGTAGCTCTTGGCCGGAGTTTCTCCTTTGTCGTGCATCGATTCTTGCAAATTTCGCGAATCGATTTCCGCGAACACGTTCAATAGTCATTGCTATCGCTGCGCTCGATTTTGCTGCAAGTTAGTCGGTGCGTGGCCGTCCGAGGACAGTAACGAACAAAGGATCAACAAATGCTTCGCCTGTGTGTTCCTGTCCACATGTAGCTAGTATCAGGTATTATCTTTCTATCGATTCGAGTTTCTTTACTAACCACTTGTTGCCATTTACCGCACCTATCGGCTGAAGCAACTCGCGAAAGGATATATCAGCTTTTCTTCCTTGTATTCCCCGCCTGTCACTTGTTTCGATTACTTTATTTTCTAGACGGTCATTATCATCCAGTATGGCGATACTCGCAGGACACAATATCGAATATGTCATTTATCTTTGGTACTCGGGACAATCGTTGTATCTACGAAGTTTAACCCATGATTTACGAGTTAACCGCGTGATACATGGACGAGCTAAGATCGTGCACACCGATTTTCTGGGTTAATACATCTCGAGTTGTTATCCGAGAGCCTGGTTAACCGTAATGTATTGATATTTTCGTCGATATGACGCATGGACGAATAAAATATTCCATCAATAGAATTCTCTTTGCCTCCGTTTGTTCAAATATTTGCATAATGTGCAAAAAATATTGATAGAATACATGATATTACGGTTCGCAATTTATAACATATTTTCGGAACCGTAAATAACAAGCACATATTTGCATTTAAATAAAATATTATTCTGTATTTCATATATATCTAATATTACAGAGAAGCAATGACGTGGATATAAAAGACACAATCATGCGATTACCTGTATACGTGTCATCACGTCATATTTCCGAGTATGTGTATTCGAAAAATTCTGGCTGCGCGCGGAGCTGTAATAATTGTTCGAAATTGAAAATAGAATTGGCACAATTTGACACGTTTCACAATGAGCCACTAGACAGCCGTCCCGTTCATTAATTGCAAATTTATTGTCAATTTAATTTCGAATTAAACCTTGAAATATTCGCAATCTATCAACGCTAAATACATTAATTGCACATATAAAACGATACGATGAAACTCTTCGTTATCCATATTCGACATTCGACGCCGTGATCTTCTCGAATCACCGAGAACGGACCACGAAGACGCGTTTCGAGAACAAACGTACCGTTTTCCAAGCAAGAAAGTATGTCATCTCCAGACATAATCACGTTACGACACACACATTCGAAAAAAGAAGAGAGAAAAAAAAAACAGAGAACCTTAGAGCAACTGTCAACCAGGCGACAACTGTCTACCGAGACACGTAATTGTCGCGTATGGTAGGGGATCGATTCGAAAGAGGTAATTGAACCGTGTATACGAGAGGAAAATAAAACTATGGTAAACTCTATAGCCAACGTTTTCATAAATATGTCCCCCTACCGACAATATTGTAACCAACATGTGTACCAATCTCCTGTGACTGGTGTTCGTGCTAAAAATATAATAGCCCGACGTATATTGCCTGGCCGGGGAAAATAACGAGAAATTCAAGGTGTTGCGTACACCGAGCAGCCCGTATTTATCTCATGTGCCTCGATTATAATCGACGTGTCCGGGGATCATGGTAAATTCGAGGGAAATATTTTTTCACAGACAACGGACCACCGATCACAGTTTTACCTTTGAGCCAGAAGGAGCTACGAGACCGATGTCATCAAAAACACGCGCCATTTTCCAAGAACTATAGGAATATTTTATATTAAAATTTTACCTGCGCTTTAAAATACCAAATATCACCAGCGCAGGCTTTCCGAAAAGTATTAGTTTACATATCCATTCGTGTCGGTATCTCGTTACCTATTTTTGACGTTATGAAATCTGCTCAGCGATTAAACGAGAGCAGGGACGACGTGTTTTTGAAGATGCAATGCTCTAAAAATTTCACGGAATTAAATTACAAAGGAAATTACGCGTTAATTCTTCAGAGATAAGAAATATCCTATGTCGTTTCTTTGATCGAACGTTCAACTTCCACGAATGTTGGTACTCAGCACCAGGAAAAAGTAAAAAATTGCTACTGTTCCTTGTGCAAAGATTCGTGATACCGAGTGAGTTACGTTCGCATCGGTATGTAACTTTATAAATGAAAGAAAAAGAAAGAAAAGAAGAATGGCTAAATATGATTACTTAAAGATGCTGCAAATTGCTTTCTGCTACTTCATACTGGTCTATTTTCTGGGAGAATAACGTCAACGTGGTTGTTCCTATGACGGAATCCTTGCTGTCGCGAATCGTCGTAAACAGAATGGTGAAGTATCGACTCGGTACTGTGGACCAATTAAACCGAGGATATTGCGTAACTGTAATTACGTCCTAATTGTACGCGTTCTATGCTGATACCGCACGATTTTGTCACGCATCGTGTTGTATTTCGCAACCACAATGCTTGTTGCGTTCGCGGCACACGATTATCGTGTGTGCTGTGCGTGTTCTATGAGATGCACAAGCTCACACCGGTAGAAGACATTGTTACTTTGTTACAGGGTTACATAATCATTGTTTTAATTGACACCAATTAGATGCTCGATAATACAAAAGCTCTAGAAGCTCTGGAGGTTGTAGACACTCAAGTTAGCTTCCCTTCATTGTTACCCCGTATTTCAATTATGCTATCTGCTATACTACAAAAGTCCATGCGTTTATCGATTCTACGAATTTTAATAAAGATCGGGTTAGGCATTATTTTCCGATAAAAAGAATATCAGGTTTTATTCCGTCGGTATTTTATATAAATATTCTTTCATATAGATGCCTCGGTGATTAATAGGAGGGAATAACTATAATCGAAATTGGGACAGATAATTCGTGTATCGAATTACAACTATAGTAAGCACCTTCGATTTTTCCCTACAGTTTATTGCATTTTAAATTCACGTTCACGACGAATAAAACTAAAAGTTCGAATAATATATAGAATAATTCGTATACATAAATAATATAACGAACCACTCTCAGCGATGAAAGAAATTAATTTATTTCAACGCAGAACATAAGATGTTACGCAAATACGTGAAACACAATCACGTAATTTCTCTATAATTACATTAATGCATATTTATTCCATTCGGAAATAAATTATGTCGTCATGTTGTTACGTTGTGAGAACTGAGGAAGAAAATCAATGTATAACGAGGCGAACGAAAATATGTTTGTTCCTCAAAATTATTGTTAAATGAAGCTGCAATATCAACGAATCGCACGATGCATGTAAACAATCAAAATTATAACTTCTGTTGCACATAACGGTATTTGTTAAATTAATAACCGTTTCTACAAAATCTATTTACGAGGCAATTGTGCAAGAACATCGACGGTCGCTAAACTGATCAATTCGTCTGATCGTTAGGATCATTTTCAGATAATAGCAGATCATTGCGCAATACTCGTGATGTCCGATCGCAAATTCGAAATAATCGTGTTCATTTCATTTACTTTCGCTCGTATAATATTCATTTAAGAGGCTTTTGTAATCAGAATTAACATACATAACCCGTCGTTGTTGCAATTATCGCGAAACGAATAAGGATACTTCGTATCACAAGGATAATTGCGAAACGGATACTTCGTATATCCACGAATTTTATAATTATTGATAAACTTAATCCTATGACTTTCTGTAGTCATGTCTGGTAAACAAGTTGCGGAAAATGAAATGTACGCTCTTTGCTATTTCCTCAATAGGTAATGAAAACTAGAGGAGACGACGTTTCAGCTTCGAAGATTGAGAACTGACTAAGGGTTACAATACTCTTACATTGCTTACAGACAGCCCCGGTTGCCAACAACGCGACGTCGCAATATAGAAACACCATCTGATTGCACGACGCAATGAAAATAAAATTTCTTTGCGATCTAATAAGAAGAGAGATGGGAAAACCATAGAAAATGCTTCTCTTTTGATATAACTGCGATTGGAGTGCCATTAATTAGGTAATTGGAAAATTGGAAGTTGTAAATACCGCGGAGTATAAATTAACTCTATACCGCGTGTACACGTTTCACGTGTTACAGTGTGTGATTCATGAATGCGCATACATTACGCTTATCCGAAAAATCTGCTAAACTCTGCGGTCGAGATTAATTAGCGGAATTACCGCGAAACTATTCAGATACGCTTCGAAAAAAGGGTAACATTAAATACGAAACGCGTATTGAAATTATCAAATGTTTACCTTGCTCTCGTGGCATGAGTTTTCGAGTTATATAAATAAAACAAACACCTTTAGAAGCTCGCGAACCTCCTCTTTAAGGTCCTTTAAGATTCATCTCGATCGGTGGTCTGGTTCTCGAGATATTGTGGTGCAAAGAGACTTGTAATTTCGCTGTTGCTATCCTTGTCGCGGTCTCTCACTGGCACTCGGCTTCTGACCTATCGCAAGCTAGCTATCAGTGCGTTGGTCACTCGCAAACACAGAATCAGCGTATTTTTACTACTACTACTACGCCTACTATCATCTCCGTGAAAAAATGTGGGTCAATGTGTCAGCCGTCATTCACTAATCTCGCCGCGCAGACGCTGCACTTTCAGGCGCGATATCTCGTAAACGGATCGAGATATCGAAGTGAAACAAAAAGGGAAATAAAGAGGACACTTTCCTTTATCTCCACGATGAAAAATACTCCAACAATTTCCTACACGTTCGCTCGCGTATTAGAGGAAAATCGACTATCATTTCTATCCCGGATGAAATATTTCGATCAACGACGAGGAGGTAAGGTTTTGAAAGCTGCTTTTGAAATTATAATGCAATTTCTTTTACCCGAATGAAATTCCAGACAAAGCGGTTCCTAGAGTGTGGCGAGCGTAGCCAGTACATTGTCGAAATCAAAAAGGAACTAATTATTATGGAAAAGTATGCGAAACAAAGGAAAGATATACGAAATATATAACGCAATTTGCATGCACGTTGTACAAGGTGAGTTAATAATTGCACTTCTAATATTTTCTACTCGAACACGTTTTCTCTGTCTAGCATAGTTAACGACGATACGCAAACAATTAGATTATCATCGATGCAACCGAATAATAGATCGAAATCAACGAATCGGAGAGAATTTTTCGTGTTAATTTCGCGATTAATTATCATTATACCCCAATTACAGTGCGTATTCATATGTGCAAAGTACACGAGTGTTTTACGCAACTGTAATATTACAACATGACAGAACGAAAACTAACGAGATATTGAAGCTTCGTAAATTCTAGTTCGTTAATTCCGTAACGTTGCTATCTCACGCTCCAACATTTGAGTATCTCATTTATTCCGTAATACATCACTTCATGTTTCCATCCGCCATAACCTGTTCCGTCCCTCGAAACTTTAACGTCTCATTTATTCGTATTCGCTAAATTTCAATGCCTTGTGATTCGTCGAATCCGCGTGAGCATACATGTTCCTTAACTTTATTTGATATATTACACATTTTTCGCGATCGTCTATCAACGTAATCCCGCAAATGTCGCTACTGTCTCGCTAATCACCTACGCTGTAAGATTCATCATCCTGTCAATATACCTGCAGCTAATTGCCAGTGTAATGTTATTTCACAGCGAGACATCGTTTTATCGAGTACTTTGTTCACCGATAAATATTCTCAGATAAATGTAAAATAATTATCTACACTGGCAGCAAATTAACGACATCCTCTGATGCTTCAAATAAAAGATGCTTGGAATTGCGTCGTGAACAAAGATGCCTGGGTAAATAGAAACTACAGATTTTATGAACGGCTAAGTCGATGCGTTGAAAATCCCCCAAATCATGGGGTTACGATACTTGCGAGTGTTGGTTTCGATGAGTGACTGTTATTTCTTTACATTCGGAAGTAGGGCGTGAGAGAAAAGTCAGGCGTGAGACGTGTCTGTTATGAGAGAGACGCGCGACAAAAAACAAAAGCTGAGTACGTAGTGATAGAAGAGAATTTCGATCAATATACTTATTATATTACTTTTTATCTTACAAATATAATTCTTCAGTTAAAATATACAAGTGCTTTGAAACCTGCAATACTTTCTTCCGGTACGTGGAAAATGTGTCGATGAATACTAATGTGATCGATTAATTCGTGTTTCAGATTGCAATGTTAATATTCGCTACGTACTCTAATTATCTCCTGTTATTCTCACCATCGCATTGCACTTCGTTATATATAGTAAGTTTATTCTAACATGTATTTCCATTTTATTTATATTTCGGTATTTTTTACGCGTCTTATCAGCATCGGTAAATAAATTTTTCGAACTTTTCCGAATAAACACTCCTACTAGTACTATACAGCACAATTTCCACTCTGGTTCGCGAGAAGTATACGCGGCCGTGATTACCGATCGAGCAATGAAGTGCAATCAACAAACTTCGTAATTTATACCGAGAATATTTACGTTTCGCATTGCTGATTCACGTGCGGAACAGTGTGGATGTAACAATTTAAACAACGACGGCGCAGGCGTTAATATCGACATGTATGCAGTAGAATGTTTAAGGTGCGCTTCGCTCGATGTTTCCAGCTTTTCGACAAATTACTGCGGCTAAAAACCATGGTAGATGTCGCCTTCATTACGTTTCACGTCTCAGCGAGTCTGTTCATGGTGTTCTCACATATACCCATCTAACGCAGTTGCCGATGGACACGAGCGGGAACAACTTTTATCAAGCGCGAGTATATCTCTCTTTTGCTCTTTCGCCCTTTCTCTCTCGTCCGCTAACACACGCACACACACCGCTACGAAATGAGCCACTCAATTTGTTAGCTTGTTACTGTGTCACTTAAGTATTCCCAGCGTGTTCACCATGTTTCTCAACTGTCGTCCTAATGACGATGTGCGTTACAGTTGTTGCATGTGTTGCTCGATTATAACCTAAAATTCACCGGTGACAGTTTATGTCGCGTGAGCGTTATTTCTTTACTCATCGACGACTATTTTATTTTAATACGAAGAAATTGCTTGAAAATTTCTTTGAACATTGAGTAATATTTTAAAAATTATTTCCCATATGTTTAGATATTTCCAAGAGACAAGGTATCGAATCTGAGTGAAAATTCACGGAGGAAAATGTGTAAATGAGAAAAAACCGAGGGGATTCTACCCTGATGTCTTAGGGCTGGTATTCGGATACCAATATCACTACGTTACTTCGACATTTATAGGATAACCTCCCTTAGACATATATAACATTTTGATATATCAATATGTCTCTCACGTTGATGTTTTATTTCGCATATACAGTACTGAACAATTTCGAAAATCAACAGAAACGCTGCGATGGAAACTAAAATATATAACGGATAGAAGGAATAGCAGAATTTCGATTTTTTTAGGTAAAAATTTCAATGAATGATTAAATAAATTTCACTAGAAACACGTCGCGTTTGAACGGACGTAACATGTCCGGACATCGTTTGAACAATATTTTCACGATATCTTCTCACACGAGTTCGAAATAATAAACAATTTCGTGGAACGCGAATGCATTGTACCAAACGATTTTACAGGTATTACAGAAGCATGTACACGAGGACAGGGATGTAGGGGGAAAAATTGCTGGCGCTGGTGTTGCAGAAATGCATGGAGCCGAGCTGTTTATCAGTCGCTAATCTTATCGCCAGATCGATGCAACTCTATACCGCGGTAAAATTCGTTACCAGCCCGTTATAAATCTAACTCGTATCTCAAAAGGGGCACCGTGCTGGATCTATCTCGTGTGCCGATTTTCCCTTTTGATCGGCCAACGATCTACCAGCGAAATTCAACCGTCGAACGCGATCTTCGGCGACTACATGAAGGTTTTACGACATTTTTATTTTTGCCCGACAAAAAGAGGGAAAAAATAAATCAAAAATAAAAAGAAAAAATGTAGAAAAAGAATGAGCAAAGGAATCTCGTTTCGACGAGATGATCGGAATAGAAGATAACGGTGTACGAGTCGCATTTTTCATGCGGCAAAGCCATAACTAATGGATACACGGTGGATCCAAAGTCGGTCCAGTTCGAATTCTACGCCGCCGTGTTATTGATCTGGCAATATTTTCCAACGAAGGTCGTGCAAACGTCGATATCTTACTTCTCTGTGCTTTACGCGCTAAAACACTGACACGGCCATCCAGAATAGGAATGGACGTTAAATCGGAAATTGCAACAGTCACTCGTAGCGAATGATTTACCGGATACCAGATATCTTTTGCATTAGAACCGACCAGAGGCTAAATTAAGTTTCACTTTAATAAACGCGTTCGCTAGTATCGTCCGTGCTTCTCCGTCAGCCTATCCGCGGACTTGTATGCTCAGTGGAAAAAGGACGGAAGAAAGGGAAAAATAATTCCTCAGGAAACGAGTCGCGACTTCTGTTGACAGTTCATGATATTTTATTATCCCGTTTTCTTGATTCTAGCACAATATTTGAGCTTGCCGCTCTACACTCGGAAACGTCTTATTACGTCGAGGACTTTTCATCTCGAAAATCAACAGTTGAGAAACTCTCCTTGAGGAGATGAAAAGAAGAAAAAAAGATTGCTTAGTGACGACGGCTTGGCCAACTCTCGAATCTGTCAGTCGGTGACACGAGAGGTATGGCGTCGATACAATATTTGCTTTCCCAACCCTTCTCCCGCGTATCCTTAAGGGAACTCGACTCACCTTCTCTCTCTTGCACGGTTAGATTTATCGATGAAAAGGCTTTACGATAAGAAACGAGGAAAGAGGAGAAAGAGCGGGAGAGTTGCGATATGAAAATATTTCTGCTAGTATCGATTAGGCATGGTGAGTGAATCGCGAATGACGAACGGACGGCTTAATATCCAATCGCGTGGGAATAAATTATTTTCGCAGTAATTAAATGTCCATTTCAACAAAAAGATACTGACAGTTATAAAAGGAAGGCAAATAATTGTATCGCCCAGTTTAATTATTGAACTCGAAATTAATTAAATTTTATTACGAGAAGAATAAATTATTAAACAACGAACGTGAATCTCGTATCTCGTTCAGAAACTCTATATGAAGTCTATCTTACGATACGTGAAATCATCGGTGTCCGTATGGCAAAACAAATATCGAAAGATTCGAATAAAGGAAGGATCGAAGAATAAAAAATTTGTCAATTGTTTCAAAAATTAATATTTATCGCGCGTTTAAATCATTTATTTCGGTGTAGACATTTCATTATTCTTTGTATAGAAAGCAAATGGGACAAGGGGAAGTGACAAAATATAAATTGAATAATTACTAACGCAGGGACAGGTCGTGACGCAATTCGAGTTTTTTCAACAACAGCGAGCAACACGGACCATACGACAGACAAATACAAATTAATTTCATTAAACGGGTTGTTAATTAAAAATGACTGGATTCCAAATTGCACTCGTATTTATAACGCGCACACACGGCTTTAATTATATCTCTTTAATGCTGCCGTTTGATTTCAGAGGTACGTTTGGTTTGGGAAAAAAGCTTCCTTCGAGCACAGTTTCATATGCCATGTTTTCGCGGCGATGGGAAATTCGCGACGGTCGGGAAAAAGCGAAATTTCCCTAGCACGGGCGGCACGGTTGACAAATTTTCATAATCACAAACGTTAGCCACACTCCCGTGATATCTTCCTCTCTCGGCATCTGTTTATCACGATAAAATCCTAGGCCCGTAGAATCGTTTCATCGTCGCCATCTCCCCCGTTTTATCTCCTCTTGTCGCCGACTGCTCACAGGGGAACCAGCATTTTTTCATATCCCGCGGAATGGAACAAACGAGCTCGGATAATTTGTCGCATTCCTTCGTGAAACAAGTCTGACGAGTGGCATATTAAATTTCGAAGCGACGTAACTCGCCCACGCGCTGTCGCCGCACACGCCCGATTATTCTTCGTAATTTCATCTTTCACCGAGAAACGATAGGTGCGACGCAAAATTAAACCCGGATATTTTTCATTTCGTATAATAGGATATACGTGTTCTGGTTCGGATAGAAGAGATTTATACATATATATTCTAGCAACATTTTAATCGAAAGAATAAAATGTAATTCCCCGAGAAGATATACTGACCATCATTTTGCCGGATCAGACGAGGATTTATCCAACACCGCGTAGATCGAAAGATAGGAACCGAGCGTACAGTTCGGTCGTAGCAATCGAGTTATTAATGGCGTTTCGCGGGTTTAATTTATCCGCGGCATGTGGAGAGGAAGTGCGCCAGCGCAGATGCGTTTCGACTCTAATTATCTCGTAAAGTTGCCTACTTTATAATACCCTGTTAAATAGTTTATAATCGAATATGCGAATATCAATGACTTATCCAGCCGTTGTTGATGGTTC
Source organism: Euglossa dilemma (assembly GCA_002201625.1). Lineage (NCBI taxonomy): Eukaryota > Metazoa > Arthropoda > Insecta > Hymenoptera > Apidae > Euglossa > Euglossa dilemma. The sequence goes on along the minus strand of NIJG01000028.1, from coordinate 1,071,206 downwards.
GCCGATAACGCGCAATCGGATATATACCATAATAAATTCCCACGCAACTCCGTGTATTTTACTAGACAACGTTATTTAACCTTTTATTCCGCTCTAAAACGACCTATCCCAAGTTTTATGTCTCTTTCAACTCCGGGTAAATATCAGCGTACTCGTGATCCTAATTTCCCGTATATTCTCTACTTTTTTATGTATAAAAAACGATCGCTTACCTGAGGATAATCACCGTCCTTCATTTGATAGTCGAATACGTAGAAATAGGTCTTGGGCATCGGCTCCTTCTCGCTCTCGGGAATCGGCGCGATGTGAGGATTATTCGGCTTCTTCGTGTGTCTTAGGGTGAAAAGGTCGCCAGTTTGCACTAATGGCGCGACGAATTCGGCGTCGCTCAGCGCCTGGACACAGGCGTCCTTCGTGTTCACCGGATGCTGCACCGTGCGTTCCCAGTCGGTATACTCGTTCACCACCTGGTTTAATCGATCGAAGATAATAAGGATTTTCATCGGCAGAAATGAAATTGCGAATGAAAAAGTTCAGGATGTCGTAGCGTACAACACCCGGAGCGATATAAAATAAATATATACACATATATCGCTTCGATTTCGCAGCAGTTGAAAATCGAGAATAACAAACGGAACAACAAAAAACGAGAAACTGATTTATTCGCGTTACGTTATTAATCGGGGAAAATTGTCAACGAGCTTTTCGAACGGTGAAAAACATTTCGCAAAACGTAGCCAAATTTTTGGCGAAACACACTTTGTATCTATCTGTCGTTCTATACCGTTCTTCCTGTTTTTGTCATGATGTAACGGCAGGAAATACGAGCATTTTCGTCGTTTTCGTTTTCGTCGCGCCGTTCGAAACTGCGTCCGCGATAGTAATAAAATTGCTTATCGAATATTGATTTTCCATTTTATTACATTCTTTCGTGCGATAACCTTCTGTGTATAATTTCAAACACGCGGTAAAGACCACCGATCAAATTCTCACATATTTGTTTTCGAACTCGGTCAATTTCGAGTTTCGCGTTAGTCGATGATAGCTTTCGAAACACGCGCGACAAAGTCGAAGGCAGAAGATCGAAATTTTTCGCGGGAAATATTTTCTCTTTTGACGTACATGTGGAAACATCGAGGAAGGGGTGATTGTGACGGAATTTGGGGGAAAATTCGACCCGAGCCTCCCGCCATTCGATAGCGAAATTGGTGGGACAATTAACGGGCCATTCGGAGTTAGATAACAGTCGGCGATTATGAATAAGCAGACGCGTATATCGGATATATTTTTCAGACAGATGGCCGGTAGTTGCGCGGCGGAATACGCGACAAATTATTCCCAGAGAGCATTATGAAAACTCATGCGAAACGGCCGTGAAATAATCTTCGAAATCGTTGGCTTATCGAAATTTATGAAAAGTGAACGAGCTGGCGCGGCTAAACGCTTAATCGCGTGTGCAGAACGTTTACGAGCTCTATGGGTCTCTTTACTGTTACTCTTTTCGTCGTCCCGTATTTTTCAAGCAGCCGGTTATTGCTCGACGGCAATCGAGAAATTAATAAACAAGTTTTGATCGTGCAATCGCGATGGAAACGCATTTCTGCGGCCGGCGAGTGGTAAAAATTTTCCACCGAGCTTCGAATATCATACGCGTCCGCCGTCGCGTTAATTTAATCGATCGGATTAATAAAATGCACTTACCGTATAAAATATTTCCGTGAGATGATACACGTATGCGTTCCTCACGTACGTCCTGATGATCCTGTCTCTCCTCTCGCCCTCGAATCCTAGCTGCACGTCCTTCTCCGAGAATTTCCACAGTGCTTCGCTGGTTGTCACGCCGAATAACAAATCATACTTGTTGTTGCTCGTGATCGGAGCACCGTGTTCGGCTCTCTTCGGTAGTGGCCTGAAGCAAAGCGAACATCGAAAAATACGATTTACTTTCTCGAGGCGATAACAGATAGAAAAGTTCGAAGAATTTCTCAATTTGTTTCGTCGCGTCGCGTTAATTTCGCTTTAAATATTCCGGGGAATTTTCGAAATAGAAAACACTACGCTCGTCCAGCTATTTTCATCAGACGCGACGTGTTTCGTCCTTCGCTGGTTCGTAATGTCGATAAAAATATATGACACCGAGCGTCTAACAACACCGGTGCAACTACCAGGGATCGAATATGCTAATGGACTTTGTAGAACAAGCCTGGGTCATTTACAATCGCGTTAATGGACCGCGCTGTAATGTCTACGGCGAATTCAGCTGGTTGCGCATCTGCTTTACATTTAATGAATGAGGTCTTGATAAAATTCCGAGACCAGAAACGAAGACGCTATACGATCTCCTTTCATGCCCGGGGAATATTACCGATACTTTCGCAAAGGTGCTCCGAGAAATTGGCCCGACAAGACGATAATATGGTACGTTAATGATAACGATATTAGAAAAGTCGAGGATATTAGCTCGGGGGAGCAGAAGGTGAGCGCAGAGTCGAAATAATTTACGAACACTGCGAGCTAATTTCCAGTATAATCGGTTCTTACCCGAATCCTTGGAACTCTGGCCCCATGTAGGATAACAGGTCCTTCTGGAAGTCCGGCTTGATGACCACGTCGTCGACGCTGGGTCCGAAAGCGCTGAGGAATGTGGGTGGTTGTATATCGACCTGCATCAGTTCCTCCAGGCTCCGGTCCCGAAGACAGTCTACGATCCGTTCGTTGTTGTTCACCAGGTCTTCGGGAACGGTGCAGTTCACGGCCTTGGCAATTTTCAGCGCGTAGGAGACAGGATCTTCGACTACTGCCCACGACGACAGGGCGCTGCCAGACAACAGGATGGCCCTCGTGAACAGATCTGCGAGTAAAGAGTATTTAACCAGTTAATTTCGTTGCGTAATCCTCGCGCGACGAACAGAAGAAGTAAAATATCATGCGTACACGCGTGTTTGTTAATGGCGACGAACAGGAGAGAAAATTAATTTAAGGAGACGTAGAAACGTCGGTTCTAAGACTGAACGTAACCTTTTCATCCTCGTGGCCAGGGGCTATACCTGTCGAGACATAAACAGAGGACGAACGGTCGACACCTCGTCGTGTTTGCCTCAGTTTAGTTACAGCTCGCTGAACTCCGACGGATAATAACACAAAGAACATTCCAGAGAGCAGGAAATTTCGAAGAGAAAAATAAAGCAGCTGTTGATACTCTGGCCACTCTAGCATGACTAATTCGACGTTGACAAAAGCATTTTTTCTTTTCTTTTCTTTAACTTTAACAACACGGTAGATAGATAAGATTTAACGTTTTATATTTAAAATGAATTCCCGCTGTTTGCTTCGGGGAGTTGAGCTTGCTCGCAAGAAAGAAGCATATTAAAAAATAGAGGAGAAATTTGGAAAATAATGAAAGACGCGCGGCTTCTCGCAGTCGATTGCAGAAGCATTAAACGAGCTCGTCTCGGTGATCGCTATAGGAAAGAGAATTCTTGTAAACCGGGACATTTTCGAAGAGAAACTCGTTTCTGCTTTTCCTTTCGCCAAGAGAAACAACGGTGCTTGCCCTGTCGTCTACTTTCTCAGGGTCTGTCTTTACAGGGGAAAGGAAATCAAGTTGCGAGAACGAAATAACCGTGAAACTCTTTCATCGTTTCCCATACCGTGGAACTCTTGAACAAGAAAACATTTTGGCAGTCTATTCAATGGAGAATGAAATTGATCCCTACCTTTCTCGACTTAAACTCAAGAGCCTGCAACTTTTCGTTAACCTTTCCCGTCGTCTTATTCCTCGATTTAATACCGCGTGCTTACATCGTTATTCTATCTCCACGGCTACTCTTTAATAATCATTCTCCACGCGAGCGAGAACCAGGAAAGATCGAACGTGATTCATGTCGAAGACACTCCGGTCGCAGAAAGTTTCCGCCGGGACGAAAGTTTTCAACGGTTCCATCCTGAAACCAGGCGAAAGATGACTTCGCCGTGGTCCTTGATTAATCAATTTCCGTATCGAATAACAGCAGCTGCGACAAGGCGTCGAGAAATCTCGAAGCGCGTGTGGAAAATTTGAAAATAATTCGCTGGGATACGTTAATTCGTTTCGTAAGCACGGAATATTCGATGCGGCTCCAGTGTCTCGATGTAGGACACGAAACAATAAATTGCGGCGAGTATTTTTTCGCAGGGGAAGCGCGAAGATCGACATTAAGCAGGAAACGTGCTGCGGCCGGGACAAAGGAGATGGAAATTACATCAGAAAGAACGATATCGAACGAGTAACAAGCGCTGTGGATGCGCGTATCCACGATTGTCACGTAGCAAGGATAATCGAGCCACCGTTCCGTTCTTGTCTCAGTTTCCAGTACGAGAAACTTCAGAAATTTCCGAACAGGATACACCATTGACAGAAAGATCGTCGCGTGGACGATGACATCTATGCAACGTCCGTATCTCTGTCTTCTCTGTGTTCTCTGTCTTCTTACCAGCCTCGAAAATGCTGTCGAAACGAACGGACAGAGGAAATTTAAGGGAATTCTGATGACTAAGACAACCGCTCCCTTCGTTCCCGGCTCGATCTAAACAATGGGAAACAATCGAATAACTGACGCGGAACTTCAAAAGCTACAAAGTCTCGGGAACCGATCGATCGTTCGAGCCAATCGCGGGAACAAAGCTGTTTCGTTAACTTCCAAAGCCGTTGCCTCAATTAATACGTCTACCGCCGGCTCCCTTCGCGACCGACAATTTATCAAGACAGATTTATACCAGCAATTTCCAGCAGCCTGTATTCGGGAAGCCTCATCGACGTAACCGTCGGAGCAATATCGGCCGGGAATCGGCAGGGCTAAGCGAGAAATTCCAGTCTGACGGGCTGCCTGGAACGTTGGTCGGAAAAGAAACGAGAGGGAAAAACGAAGGAAAGAAACACAGAGCCAGATCGTGGACGTTCCGCGGCCTCATAAAAGCAGGAAGTATTTTCCAATAGCGTGTGAGGATGTCCGTGACCATTCGGGAAGAAGAACGATATTTCACGTGCATAATATCGCGAGAATTTCTCCTTCTATCGGTTTGTACCTCTCTGCCTATTACAGTTTATCCATAGTAACTATTTCTCGTTTCATCGTCGGTCCTCGGAGAACCATTAACCGTGAATGAAACCAGGTATAAACTACTGGAACGAAGATGGAAAGAAAAACAAATGATATTGATAACGATATCGTTATCTCCTGTTACTATTCCACCGCTGCTTTTTCTACTCCCTTTTCCCAACCCTCTATTTCTCATCTTTTTACCGTAAGTGGATATTCGGAATTTTTAGCATCCTCTCTTCGAGATTTTTTCGGTATGCTTCGTCATCTCCTGATCCACCTCGGGTTTCTCGCTTTTTTCAACCCTGTCTTGGTATAGGTGCGTTTTGAACATGTCGAGAAGAAATTCCGGTATTATAAGAAAACTCCTCCGCTTTTACTACGTCCCCGTTAGATCTTCTTCGAAGATACAGATGATTGGATCATACAGTATCCATGAAGATAAGCAAGAAATTCTTTGGTAGGAGGAGGATTGATCGAGGAAATTTTCCTCCCCTGGACAACGAAGCAAGAAAACTCGAAACCTAAATTTCTCGATACTTTCCAAGGTTTCCATCTCTTGTTTAATTCCTCCGAATATTTCCTCGCTTGGTATTCCGCACGATACAACTATCACAGAAGTTTGTATTACCCTGCATATTTTCCAACGAGTGTTTAACAACTCCGCGAATTTTCTTTATTTCGTAATTTAAACTACTGCAAACTATGCAATTTTTATTTTCATTTTCCTTCCTTTACATCTTCGTGGAAGTTGTTCTACCGGATCCACAAAGCGCGGTAAGTAGCGCAACTCTGTGACGTGTCAGGCGACCGCCTCGCGCTCCCGACACTCCTCGGCAAGTTTCCTACGATTTAACTCGAACCTTCACCCTCGTATAATTGCTAGAAAAAATGATTTTCGAACAACGCGAATCGCCGCTTTCCGTTGGCGTTTATTCCTAATCCGTCGGAAAGATCGGGAGGACCGGATCTTTTTGCAAATTGTTCCAAATTGCATCCGGACGAAAGGTCCTAGCCTGGCGGACGTTCGCAAGGCGGTTCGACACACGTAAGCCCGTTTTCTTCTGAATTCTTCTGAAGAGTCTCGTTAGCGGTCCGCTCGACGATCGAAGGAATCACCGAGAAGTATTGGATTCCTCTATTGAAAGAGAAGAGACCTGGCGACCGTGGGAGTCTCGTTACTTATGGCATAACGATTTTTCTCTACACCGTTCCCACGCTCAGCCGGGAACATGGAGCGACGGATGGTTAATTGTTTCTCCAGGATGGCCGCGCATGAACGAACTCGGGAACGAGGTCGGGAAGAACGGAATTTAAGGGTAGAATCGCAAGAAAGATCGGAGAAGCGGTCCGCTGGTTCTGGTAGCGCGGAACGCGAGGCTGGATTTTTACCGTGTTACGCGCAAACTTGCCGAACTCGCCTGAGATTCGCCGAGATTACTTGGCGAAAGTCACAGTCGATCGAATGAACTTCGAACTCGAGGACGAGGGAGAAAGAAACGAGGAAATTAAAGGTATTCTTCGCCAGCCTGATTCCCCGTTGATCTTCAGACTTTCGAGGGTTTCCTGGAAATTTATTCCGCCGTCGGGCTCGTTCGCGGTCCGCAACTCGGTTGGGTATTAAAAACACTTTACGAGGCGTCGGGTTATATCGTAAACTCCACCTGACGTTCGCCGGAATGATTCGAAACGTGCCAGAAATGGCGTATACTCGAGGACGAGTCAATCGAGAAGCCGGTTAACCGCTTTTATTCCAAGATTTATCGTTACCCGATATTTACCGATATTTGTTCATTCCTATCACTCGTTTATTCACTCGCAACGGACGAAAGACTTTGCTACTTTATACTATACGATAACACCGAAGGTTATGCGCGACTCGCTGCATTTTTAACGGATTTAGTCATATAATAATTCGGAAAACAGAAAACTTTCGCCCACCAGACTCGACAGACTGGACACACGTGCGACAAACCCACTGAAGTGACGAACTATGATACAAAACAATAGCGAAGGACAACTCCGATGTCTTCTTCCTACTCCTTCAAAACCCATTTTCCCGACACACCCACCTTCTAATAAAAAACCTCCATTTTTTCCAACACTAAATCCTCTACCAACCAATCACCACATATTCGAACTGAATTCCAGAAAACATCGAACAGCACAGACAGATCACATTCGATCGTCGGCAACAACGCATCTTCAAACCTTGTAAACACTTTGCCTCCTTGTATCGAACTGAAATAAACTCGTACAACCCTAATCGAATTAGTTTGCGTTTGCAAAAAGACATCGTTTGAGTTTCTTACTTCCCAAAAATAAGAGTTCGGACGAAACAATATTTCACAATTTGCAAGGGAAGGTAATTATTCGTTGCCGGTAACTGTTTTGTATCGAGAGAGGAAAAAAGTGACTTACCGCGGCTGACCGTTGGGCTGATGGCGAGAAAATGAACACAGGCGGCTCCAGTGCCCTGGCCCATCAGCGTCACGTTCTTGGGATCTCCGCCAAACAGGGCGATGTGGTCTTGGACCCATTTAAGCGCCGCGATCTGATCCATCAGCCCGTAATTCGCGACCCTCGCCTTGGTCTGGGGGGATATTGGTCTGGCGTTGAGAAAGCCGAGCACGCCCAGCCGGTAGTTCATCGTGACGACCACTTGGTCGGTGTAGCTGGCCAGCACGCTGCCGTCGTACGGATTTCCGCTGCCCCAGTCGTAGCTCTCCCCGTGGATGTACAGCAACACCGGATGCTTCCTACCGCTGTCCCCCATGCCTGCACAGAGAGAAAGGTATTTCTTCGGTATCTCCTTGCGTGTATGTGGAAAAATCGCGCAAGAAATATGTAGACGAGGAACGCGATCCAGCTAGGGAACAACCTTCCTTTGCACGGAAAGAATCTCGTCTTTTGCCTTTAATGCGTACCAACCTGTACACCTCGAACTCGATAACCGTCGTCGACGATGACGACGCGGCGTCTGAAATATTAACGGGCTTTTCGTCGATGTTTGGCAAACAATGGCGGGAAGGAAAGGTTACAGGCGCCTGTGAACTCTCGTTTCGTTCAAGGTCCGACGCAGTCTTTGTTCACCTTATCGCCGTCTGGTCTGGCCGAAGGTAAAGCTGGCTGAAGGAAGGAAGGACGCGACGCGACGAAGAGTGGAGAGAAACGGGCGGGTGAAAGGTGGCTGTAGAAGGAGGACGGTATTGTTCCCGGGCAAGTCTGTCAGCGATTTACGGTGCCGCGTGGGAAGAAGGAGGGAAAGAGAGATACGGGAGAATTAACCTTGCGACAGAGAATACTGGGCATGACGGAAGGTTCGGCCGGATATGACGGGCCGCTAATGCTTCTTCGGCCATTGTCGCGAGCTTCTGTATGACAGCCGGCCCGTCTCTGGGCCCCGCGAACCGCGACATGTGTCGATTCGTACGCGGGATCGCGTGAAACACGCCTCGCCGACAGAATATAACGAGAAAACGCGCTGACCCGCTCAAACGACAGGCTTTTGATTAGAGCTCGGATGTTTTGCAGAAACGCGCCCCGTGATTGGATGCGGTCTCGCAATGCGCCTCGTCTCGTCCGACTTTCCCCGTCGTTTTTCCACGCTGTGGAAATTGCTGGCCAGGATCGATAGTCGCGGGAGAAACGCGATTGGAACTCGGATATCGTTTAGGTACCGGTTATTTTCTGCGCTCTTCTCGCAAGATAGATTCTCTCGCGTTGGTTCGCCAGGGCGAATAGCCACGTTCTCGATCCGGAGTGACGAGAGCCGATCATCAGACGAGCTGTCTCTATTCCCGATAGCCAATGATCGCATACGCTCGTAATTATTTAATAATCACGCTCTCCGCTAATCGCATTAGCCATTTATATACTCTGGCTGTTTGCCAAACGATGAAATTACCCAAACCAATTAACAAATGGTTTACTGCTCGGTATAAACTATCGAACAGCGTTCAATTATGACGATATATCGATATCTTGATGGGTGCCTTTCTATTAAATTACGGTTATAAGTTTGATCGATTTCACCGAAAAAAGGGGAAAGGAAAAAGGAAGAAAGGGGAAAGGGGAAGAGAAAAGGAAGGCGAGTAGTTCGCCTACATCTTATCACGGAACACCGACCCCTATTCGAGCGACAATACCAACGTCCACGAGAAGCGGGCAAGGAAGGAAACGTTAAAGAAAGCGGCACGTGAACGACCCTCGTCGAAACAAAGACCGATGTTGACCGTATGTCTGGCCCTATAGAAAAGTTGCAGCCGGAGCTGAAGAGAGGCTTGCAACCCCGAGAGGAAGGGATACGGGGGGCGAGAGGGGGAGGGCGGCTGGCAAAGGGGATTCAAGCCTCGGTCTTCGCCTCACGCTTCAGAAAATATAGAGTCTCGGGCAGTTCGTCGCTCCGAGCGCTTGAATAACCGTGAACGGCTTCAATTTTAACCCAAAGATTGCTAGTTTAATGAATTTTCATTTCCATTCCGGTCCGTGTTACAGATCCAACCGAGCCGACGCCGGTTTCCCGACGTTTTCCGCGACAGTCGCGCTGCGCCGTTTAATTCGAGGTATTCCAGAGGCGAAAATTGGCATTTGTCGCGTGGACGTTCGAGTGTCGAACAAAAATGGAAAGCCAACGTCGCGATTTCTATTTGGCTCGCCTATTTTTAATTTCGCCTCGCTGTCGCCGAGGTGGAAATTGTAAATTTGACGAACACGTGCTTTTCATTTACGTCGAACGATCGCCGGTTATTAAACTGGCTGGAATTTTCCAACGGTATGCCCACTTTTCCATATTCCTTTGAAAACGTTGCGAAAATAAAAATAAATTTCATATCGGATAGAAACGTCCGCA
>NIJG01000028.1:923404-1061201 GCA_002201625.1 Euglossa dilemma | reverse complement strand
AAAAAAAAAAAAAAAAATAGGGAAACAGTAAAAAGCAAACGTCACGGTAACTTATGTAACATCGTTGCGATAAAATCTCTCTCCGAGCGATTTTTTTAGCGGCAAAAACTTTTCTGGATATTATTTCGTCTTTTTTAACCGACCTTTCCCCTTCGTCCTCGTCTCTCGCCTTTAATTGTCCCTAAGATCCATTCCCCGGACCCCTGCGCGTATATATCAACGAAACCCGAATCTTAAAAGCTTTTACGAAGGCTTGAGGGGGAAGGGCGGCCGCGATAAGGGAAATTAGAATGGGGCCGTGTAATAAAATCCATGGAAATCGTGGCGAGCTCCAGCCAGGGCTTCCAGCCGGTTCCATCGCTGACGATTATCGCTCCCTCTTCCGAACCAACTGTATCAATTAAGAAAACACCGCTCTCCCGTTATCAATCGCGTTTAATTCATCAAACGATATTTAATCGAACCTCCATCGCGATTTCCCCGCTCTCGTTCGCCCGGTATTTTCGTTTCGCCCGTTTAAACGCGCGACTCGCCCTGCGGGGTGTCCTTTTAATTCGCAAGCCGACACGTGTCGATTTTCTCCAACGAATTCAAACGAATTCCGCCGTTTAATGGCACCCAGTCAGCCAATAAACCGCGTGGCAATTCTCGCGAGTGCTACCTCAAAGGAGATAACGTTCGATTCAGCCCGGGATTCCCGCGATGCACGCGCAGAGGCTGCGTCGAAAAACCGCTCCGCGGGTGCATTGTGTTGCGGCCGGTGCAATAATGCGGTGGCCCGCCTCCAACCTCTCCTCTCCACCCATCCTGCCCCCTGTTCCAGCGAAATTAAATTGCTGGCTGCGTTTAAGTAGCGGCCCCTTCGCTGCTCCGGTCGGAAACCTAGTTACTCGCCTCGTCGAACGACTTCTGGAGACGAGTAGCAACACGTCGGGGCGAAGCGAGCCGTTGATTCCGAGGCGGTTTATCGCGAGGTCGCAGTGAACTGCTCGTGCTGCAGCTCGTTCTGCCAGCGACGGTCCTCGAGGGCTAAACGCCGGTAAAATTTGGCGACGAAGCGAGTGCGTAACGAGACATTAGGCGGAGGTAACTTTGCTCGAAGCTGTTTGGCACGTCGGTTCGTTACAGCGGTTTCAACTATAGCTTTCTTCGACAGATCTCCGCTTAATTAAGTCGCGTTTCCCACGGCGCTGCGCACTTGGGAGTGCGGCCTGGTTTCAACGCGAATTCCGTTACAACGTGTCCGACACTCGGCTGTCGCCTGTCCGACCACGTACCGGCTGATCTACTTAAAGTTCCAGCGCGAAAATCCAACCACCGGAGATCCTCGCCAGAGACACAACGGCAGCGGTGGAAAAAAGCTCTCGCCACGTCGAAAAACAATTCTCCCCGATGTTTACTCTCCTTCCAACCTGCATTGTTTACCAGCCGAACCATCGACCAGCTTCCATTTCCGACAGATTTTCCTTCCATTACATTCTCATCGCGCTCGCGCTAACTCTTTAACTCGCTTCCGCGAAACTTCTTCCCTTTTTCTTCCCGCTGCGCACCCTCCTCGCCCGGTATTTCTACCGTTTCTGAAATTATCCCAGGATCGTAATCAAGTAAGTACTTAGTTCGTTCGGAGGGGCGTTTAGCCGAGGTTCTCAGCACGGCAGACGCGTTCCTCGCGCAAGCACCGGCTTTTATTAATGCAGACTGCGTTCCCTCCGTCGCGTGCATTTCAATGCGCTGTTTCGTTTGGACTTCGATTAACGCGCAAGCATCCTTGATACTCTTCCCCCTTCCGCTCCTTCCGAGTCTCTCCCGTTCACCGAACCTCGAATTCCTTCTCGAATTTCTCTTCCAGATAAGATTTCGAGCAATGAAATATCATCTGGCTGTCTGGCCACGTTTCGACCTTCGGTCAATCTTCGTGAATTTTCTCGAAGAAAATTCGCGTGGTAGGAGCAAGACGACGGCAGAAGTGTATCTCGGTTTCGGTAGATCCGGATCATTGATAAGGATTAGGCAGGGGACCGCGAGATGAAGTGTTCTATTCGCGGAAGAGAGCAACCGGGGTCTCCTCTCCTCACCTCTCCTCTCCTCTCCTGGAGTAGGGGGAGAGATTCGGGCTTTCGTAACTGGCCTTTGTCGTCCACCGACAAAAGACAAATAACTCGCCTTTCATCTTGCCACCTACGGAACCGCAAAAAGCCATTCCGAGTTTCGCTCCATTCCGGACGCCGGACGCCGGACGTCCTCTGGATTTCGTTCTTCCTCCGCGAAAGTCCGAAAACTGGGACGAGTTAAAAGCGGTTTTCACGGACCGCGTAGACAGAGGGAGAAACGAGCGTGTGTGCCGCTCGTTCGAGGCCTCGAAAATACGTTCAGTCGCCTTTGAACGGCGCCGTTCGAGTCGCTCGTCTTACACTCGCCGTTCCATTCCACCTTTTCCAACGTTTCTTTCCTACCAGCCTCCTGCCTTTTGTTCCCCCACGGCCGCCAGCTTGCAGCGATGGTCAACTTTCATCGAAGCTTTCTTTGCCCGTGGTTCCGGGCACGTGTGCTTCTTCGTTAGGGAAAAGGCTCGCGACCGCCCGAGCCAGCCAAAGGTTTCGCTTCTCCGATCCTGGTATATTATAAAAATCACGCTGCTTCGAGACGAAATAGAAGAAACAAAGGAACGAGGCTGCCGGATACCTTTGATCGTACTGTAACGTACGTCGTCATACGCGGAAAAATTTTGGTACACGTTCAAACGAGAAATTCGATATCCAAGATAAACGTACCAACGACGATATTTCAGAATTTTTCTCTCGAACGAATTCGTCCCTATTCTCCTGCTTCTTCTCTCCGAACATTTGGGATCAATTTGGAGTTCGATTATTCTCTCCGCTACGAAGTTTCAGCAGCGAAGTTTCCTTGAATGAACGCAAGGGGAGCATAACCACCGATCAAAAGCACAGCGCGAAATTATCGTGCACCTCGGGAGGATTGAACTCGAGGCAATTAACTTATTCGTACTGTCGACACTTTCTTCCCAGCTAAACCCTTTAAGCTGGAAGCATGGCCAGCCAGTCTCCCCTGCGACAAAACCGTTCCTTCCTCGTTCACCGGACAAACTGCCAGGAACGAAGCCCGCGGGGAACAGAGCTCGAAAGAAATATTCTCCGGTTGTAAAGAAATTTGCTAACCGAAGTGGCTCGGCAGCTGCGAGAGGACCAGGAATGCCTGGCCGTGCTTCCGGTCCAACGGACTCCATCAAAAGCACCAACGTCTTCTCCTTCCTTCCCTCTCTCTCTCTCTTCCTCTCTCTTCCTCTCTCCCGCTCTCTAGTCCCTCTTCTTTGGCCCGGTCGCAGGCAAGTAGTGTTGCATATTTGATGAGACGTTTCACGGAGTCCTTTCAGCCGGCAAGTTCGCCGGTATTAGCATAGTAAACATGGATTTACGTTATGCCTATGCATTCGCGCGGGGATCAGGCGAACTTAGGCGTGCGCTCGCGCCGCGACTTTCCCAAACTATTCTCTCCAGCGTATACCGGCCTCGATTATCGCCCACCGGATTTCCTCTCTTTCTCTGCCGTTCTCCCAACTCCATTTTTACTCCTCTTAATCTTCCCTTTCGCCCGCGTGTATGCACGCGTGTGCACGCGTGCGATGTAACGCGTAAACGCGCGATTAACCGGTACTCTGCCCGGCTGATAAATAGCGAAAGTTCGATTTCGAGTTGGCGCGCAAGATAATGCATCGTTCCGACGATGCTAGTTAATTAAATATCGAATATCGTAGATAGCAAATTTCATTAGAAACGCGTAATAGGGGATGAGTAACGACCGGGCTGATAATACCATTTACAACAGATTTACACGTCAAGATAATACCTTGCTGATATTCGAACAATGCCACTGTATCGATTAATAATTATGCCATGTTCATGTAACATTAGCGGGAAATACATTTTACGCTGTTAGAATCGATACTCGACGAGCGGGGCCTCTCGTTACCCCGTGATTCCCGCTGCTATAGAAACATTTGACCATCATCCAGCTAGGAGTAATTAGGTCTGCGAACTCCTTGCAACTCCTTGCAACTCCTTGGAACCTCGTCGCGCTTCCGAGCAAGTCGGCATTGTCGAAGGCCAAGAAAGCAGCTTCCTCGTACGGCATTCTAATTTCCAATTTGCATGGAGCTGCAACAATGTCTGCATACGGTAGCAATCGGGCGAGACACCGTCTCCTCAGTGTCTTTATCCTTGATTGGATGCTGGCCCGAATCGATGCACTCCGCTCCGTCTGCCCTGTCCCGTCTCCATTCCCTGCCTCCTTCCTTTCAACCCTCTACACCGGTGTTACATCTACTTACACGTCCCGCGGCAGCATCGGGTTTCGCTTGCTCGCAGCAGAGCGCGAGCAGCGCCGAGCGGCGCCAAGCGGCGCGGAACGCGCGCCGAGATAAAATTAATCTGTTTTTGGTGGAGTGACGACTTACTCTCGGAGACGATGCTTCGCGGTTGGATCGAGTTAAAGCGAAATCGCTGTTCCGGCTAGAGACCACGCTGGATACGCGATGTTTGCCGAGAAATCGAGGCGGCGAGCTCCAACGCAAGCTCCGCGTTTCGTTGCACAGAAGTTTTCCAAATTTACAGCTGCTATTGCGCGCACCTCGAATTAGCCCGTGTAAACTTCGAGCAACGGGCCGATAAACGAGAGACCGGAACGTTTCCACTTACTTTTCGGTTAGTAATGTTACATCGAGCAGTACTATTATCATCGAAACGCGGATTGGCCTAATCTCGTGCACGTGTACGGTTACGCGAATCGTCTCGGCTCGTTCTTCGGATATCCGTGGAATGCTTCCCCGACGGTTTCGAGATTTTGATCCTGATTGCAAGTATTATTATATCTCGACGTATAAATTGCACGTCGCTATTCGGATTTACGTGTAAGTAGAGATGAACGTGGAGAAATTCTGTACAGCACTCGACTAAACGGCGAAGCTAATCAAAGTCGATCAGCGTCGTAATGTTCTCCAACGGATATCCGCCATACTTGACGGATCAATGGAACCGATTACGTTACTCGAGAGAGCGAGTAATAAAAGCACTCTGCGATGCGAATATTCGGAAATTATCTATGCACGTTAACCGAAATAACGAGCGAGTTATCGTCTCGTGAAAACCGTATAATTCTTCGCTTCAATTACGAGGCAGCGTATAATATTACCCCGGTTTATACACGTTCCAACCGGTGATATTAATTATTTCAGCAAGGACCAGTAGCTTCATTTGGTTTTTAGTAGCCTCATTAGAGCATTTTCGTCTCCGTGGGATATTTCGAGGGGCGCGAAGCAAAAGCGCACAATAAACGATCAGTTTCTGATACAGGACCGACCGTGTGGTTCACCAAAGGGGTGAAACTTGGCAAGCCGGCCACCGGCACAGAGAGTCTCACTTAATTGAGGTCGCGTAATTTAAGTTAAGCAAGTCGTAAAGCTCGATTCGTAATTACATGCATCCGTTATGCACCAACACCGGCCGATATTCGTACGTACGTGTGTAATCGAAAATCGTTTAATGGCAGGGACCAGTGGCCGTTTGCCTCTCTAAATTGTTTCGGCTTCGTCGTGCTTTCTTTATTTCCTCTCGCACACACGCCTCTCTTCCTTTTTCCCTAGCAGCCGACGCTGCCGGATATTGGAATCGCTCGAAATTTAATTGAAGCTACACCGGTGCACAAATTCGCGTTATTCTTCCGCTATCTATTTGTCCCTCTTTCTTTTTTCGCGGTCTTAGCCCCGCAGTTCCGCCACTGAATCCCAATTACGCTGTGAAAAATACAATTTGTAAGAACAACACGCTGTACCCAGTGTCCTGCGACCCTTGCGATACAATTCGCGAGATACTATCGCGAGTGTTTTATTTAACCGTGAAATATTCCTAGTTGCAGGATGCTCGGGAACGTTGGCGGAATGGAGAACGCGAAGAGAAGGAGAAGCTCGATCCGAAAGCAGTTGATGATCCATGCGATCGCCCGTCCACGACGACAGCTGCATTTCTGTTACAGCCCTTTCGGTTATTAAATTGCTCGTCGGTATAGAGCTACCCGGCCCCGATTAAAATGTGTGCTCGTGCGAGTAACGACAGCTAGATAACAGGCTTCTAGGTATTATATGGAAATACGGATAACGCGATTAAGTACTTAGCAGGTTCGCGTATCGTCAAATACGGCTTACGAGTGACTAGAAGAGAGATCCCTTGGCGATGAGCAAAGTTCGATCCGGTTGATCGATCGATCGAGCCACGCGCTTGAAGGATCTCGATACTCACCAAACGATTCCGAAACAAATCCCGCTGGATTATTCCAAGATTCTTCGATTCTTCGCTCTTGTAATTCGATTTAGCTATAAATTCATTCGGAACGTTTGCCCGGGAAATTTTGTCTACGGCGGTTGTAATATCCAGCGGAATTTAACGAATATCGGCAATTTCAATAGCGCGGTCAAATATCCGTTTGAATAATTTCCATGGTTTGCTTATTATCAGTCGATCTATCGCGTTTCAATTAATTTCATATTGCAGGAAATAAACGGTATTACTTATCGCTGCAGTCGTTCAACCGACTAGTTTCCACGCGAGGATTATTATCCCATCGGAAGAATATTGATCAACGACTCGGCGAAAGATTCGTTTCTTCGTTTCCGCCGATGAAAACCGGGGAAAATAATTAATCGCGGACTATCTATGTTCCTATAACGGTGCTACGATCTGTCAGATGCCGGTAGATAACCGTTTTCCTGGAAAATGATTCGGCCGCTTCGATTAATCGAAACACCGGCGGTATTTGATCGGACAATTGAATTTTTGCAGATTCATTAAATTCGTGTCGGCGATCCGAGTGCGTTTGCGCGGTTAAATTTATTGTTTATTATCGTAGCAAATTCCGATCGAATATCCGATTTTCGCGGACAAAAGCCACCGCGCCGTACGGAATTTGTAAATTCAATTAAATCGAGCCAATCGAATCGGGACGAATAACATTAGAGGTACTCGCAGCTGATGGGAACGCACTGGCCAATTTATTTTCCTGCGCGTAGGGCGAGGGATTTTTGACGCGAGACGAGATCCCGGGAGGAAAATAATCGTATGCAAGTGGATTTAGGTGTCTGAGACAGGCTGAGGGCGGTGAATCTCAACCGCGTCTGCGTCCAGGCTTACACGCGTGAGAGGTCGCAGCTGGTTACACGCAAATCTATCTAACTAGTCCGTTGTTTCTAATGCTTCCGCTACCAGAATCTATCCCGCAAACTCGGAAAACACTCCCTCTGGCAGTTGTCAATTGTTTCGTTCCCCGTCTACTCCGCTGGCTGCTCTCTCCGTTGAAAGCTCTCTCGCTTCGCGAGATTTCCTTGATACTTTGTTTAACTTTGTTCAACGTACACGCGCTTACGGGCTCGTAGCGGTTTTGATATCATCTCGTAGGACCTCGTTGCCGCTAAATTCCGCGATTCGCGCGTTTAGAAGCGTTTTCGATTTTTAGTCGTCGCTTCGGAGCAAAAGGAACGATCGAACAACGCGTTGCACCAGATTCCAGGCAGTCGCGCGTTAATCGGGTTAACCCACAGCGACGGGGTGGCAATTTTGACTGCGACAGCGATTTCCACCTACGAGATTGCTTCGCAACGCGGTCTCTGTCCCTCGAGAACCCGTTTACCTTTGGCGATCGGCCGCAGTGGAGGCCGGAAAGGGAGGAAAATTGTGAAACAACGGGCAGGAGGAGGCGGAGGGCGGAAAAATGGGGAGAGAGAAGGGCGGCGTAGGAAAGTTTGTCGGCGACAATGAGACGGAAGGAACGCACACGGGTGGCCGGATTGCCAAGGCACGTTTCGAGTGCCAAACCTCAGGCTTGGCCGGGCTTATGCGCGTGGAACGCCGCAGCTGGCTAAATCCGAATCCGCCTAACCGCTACGTGCGCCTCTCTGCGCTTGTTAAATGTCCCGCAGAGCGGGCCGTAAGGCGGCCATCGGCCCGAATCCGCTCCAGGCGTGCTCCTGCCGCTCCTCCTAACTTCGTTCCTCTCTGTTTAAGCGAGTTAAGCTCTCCCCTCTTCGTTCCTGCCGTTCCGCCTTCCAACGACCGGCGAGAATCGGTGATTCAGCGTGTTCACGCGCGGGGATTAAGCCGAGTTCGGCTAATGATCTACTTCCAGCTAGAAGTTCCTTCTTCGTGCGTGACGCGCGTTCCGCGAACTCTGCATCCACGGTAACCGATCTTACCAACAGTCGCTAACCGATCTCGCGAATACCTGCCAAAGTAGCACGGGCTCTCTTTTCATCCA
Source organism: Euglossa dilemma (assembly GCA_002201625.1). Lineage (NCBI taxonomy): Eukaryota > Metazoa > Arthropoda > Insecta > Hymenoptera > Apidae > Euglossa > Euglossa dilemma. Next base: position 1,052,885 of record NIJG01000028.1, on the reverse strand, counting down.
CGCGAGTATATTCCATATTCTCTTAACGGTCGGAAAGTCTCGTCGCATATGTGGAATAAAGGGTGCGTTCGATAAGTTAGGTTTTTCTCAGTGTACCAGCTGAACCCTGACGTCGGCAGCTTAAGTAATGAGATTTTCCCGCGCTTCGCGAACCCAAGGTCTTCGAAATTTCTTGCAGCTTGATACTCGATACGCGGTATTTAACTCGCAAGATCGGAGACAAGACAGGCAATAGGCGAAAGAGGGCGAAAGAAAATTATTTGAGAGATCTTAAATCGAATTTGGTTGAATCGAGTTACGGTTGATTCTTTCGCGAGTATGAAATTCTTGAAAGGATCGAACTCGGCGCGACGCTCGGTTAATTCGAACGGTGGTCGATGTTCGTTTCCACGGTGTAAGATGTCGGTTAACTTTCCTTCCGAAGCGAACGCTCTCGCGGGATGGCCAGGCAACAGTCGTAATTCCAGCAGAAGTTCAATTCCATTGGCTTGTTACGTTTTTATGCTCGATTACTCGATAACCGCTCGAGTATCGATGCGGTCCCTGTAGACGCGCTATAGCACGGCAGCGTCGCGGACGATAAATCAATTAGCCGATTTTCAACACGCTGAAACCGCGAACCTGCACCTCCAGGAGAACGCTCGAAAGGCAGAGGGAAAGAAAGAAAAAAGAAAAAAAAGGGCGGTAAGGTGTGAATATCGATTTATCGCTGGTTGGCGGTTTGTTAAATTTTATTTGCTCAAAGTGGTCGCGTTTCTCCCTGTCCCACTGTTATGGACTTTCCGTGCACGTTCGATTGGTTATTTTTATGGCTTCCGAGTCCAGTTATTTGCAAGCCACTCGCGTACGGGTTTCCTTTAAGCCAGGTAAAAGTTTTTCATGCTTGAAAATTTGATCGTAAACGAGATTACGTCTGTAAACGACATCCCCCCCCTCTCTCTCCTTTTCTCTTTTTGTTTTTTTATTACGAATCACCATGTAGGACGATAGATCGAATTTATGATCCGTTGTAAGTACGTTTGGCAGTGACGATAAACGGTCGATGATCTCCTCTCGAAGTTCGATCACCGATCGAATTTATTTATCGATCACAACAATCGATAATCGAGTTTATAACGGTGTTTCATCAAGACTGGTAAATCGAAACCACGACCTGCGAGTGTCGATGGTTTATGTCAAATTATCCTGGCGGGTTGCGCCGGGTCCCAGCGTAAATAGGGCGAGTGTAAAAGTAAACTTTTAAGTGGGATTTTTACGAACATGGCGGTGCCAGAAAATGCTGTGCTGAATTATTTGAAAACTCTACGTCTCGGCTGTAATTCACTTTGGAACTGCAAGCAATTTCGGTAAATCACCAGGCAATGCCAGCCTTCTTCGCTTCGAGCCGCTCTGGGTTTGAAAGACTTTCTCGAATGTTCCTCTGGCGCGTGAGGGAAGAAATAGGAGAAAGTGGGAGAGGAATTTGGGAAGAAACGTCGGATAGGGAGGAGGGAGGAGCAGAAGGATCACTAAAGCACACGACTTCCTCTGCGAGCTTAGAAAACCACCTCGCAGCTGGTTTTATAGGGACCTTAACCTCGTCAGGGTCTTAACTAAAAGCGTCACGTACGCGAGCGAGCTCGAAGGTAAAATGCTGTCCATGTTTCTCGCCGTCCCAGCCAGTCATAAAACGAATGTCTTCTTCGTGTCAACCTAAAGAAAGGTGCCCCCCGTCCGTTTGATTATTTAATGAACGAGAGATAGCAGTGATCCTTCGTGATTCCTCTCTGCGCCTTCCTTTGTCAGCGCGACTCAGTCGCTTGAGCTTTTCTTAATCCCTGAAATTTCATCAAAAAGACGAACAGCGTTGTTCGTTAAAACATGGCGGACAATAGAGAATGGCTGGCAAAGAGTACAAAGCTGGTAATTAATTCTTAATCGAAATCGATCTAGAATTTCGCCTGGCTCTGGAGCTACTTCGAGTCGACTATTCTAAAGTCAATTAGACGAAATCAATGCAGACAACCGGAATTGATGACGATGTTGTATATTAACAAAGCACCCGTCTCCCGTTCGTACTTCAACGTTTCCATCCGCGCTGCAACTAGAAGGCGACGTCGTTAACTCTGCGAAATGATTCTTACATTTTCGCCTCGTTGCAACTATAAAATTTACGGTCAGAAGTTAGCATACTTGGTGGCAGCGAATTTCTGCCTACGCCTGGCAGAATGACGAGGGAAAAAAAATCCATGTTCGATAGCGCGAGAACAATCGCGGTGAAAAAGGAAAACCAGCGGAGTGTTCTTCTGGTGGTCGTTCTCTCGATAGAAAGGGGGACGCGATAAGATCGAGTATTGTCGAGCTTTCAGACAATTCTTTGCTCGCAGAGGTTCGCTGGAAATCTCCTGTTCGCCGGCCAGGACGATGCCTCGACTGTTCTCTTCCTGCCTCGTCCTTTCTCCGCGATAAAATGGAATTATGGCGGAAAGATTGTCGAGTGTGACTTCAAACAGAAGCTACTATATCTTTACCGAGCTAGACAAGCGAAACTGCTACTTCTTCCGCGAGCAAGATCGCCAAAGGGCTTCCTCTGGTCAACAACCAGTCCACCGTTCGAGACCAGCCTCCGTGTCTGCCACAGTTTCCATCAGCTCGCTGGAAAAGTATTCTCCTCTCGCGCTTTATACGAATATATCCTGATATTTCCTCGCGCTAAACGATGGACGGTCACGAAATATCGGGATTCAGCTGGAATATGTAACGAGACGTGTCGCAACAGAGGAAACGAATATTCGCAAGACTATTTGTACTCGAGGGTTTTCTCCTTTTACGCGATACTAGGTACAAATTGAGAAAGGAGAACAAATTTTCGAGCTACCGCAAAAATTTTGTGGAATGAATATTTACTCGGCGATAGAATGTACAAAGAGCGAGGAATTAAGGAAAAGCGCGGAAAGGTAAGATTGAAAGCGTCCCTCGATATCCCCTTCCGAGAGAAGTAATCGCTATTTAACTCGAAACGCGCACAAAGGTTTAATATTCATTACTGGCAGATCCAGCAACGGTGCTGGACGCGTAAACCATGAGCAAAAGTCGTCGGATAAAAGCACCGTAATGCTCGTCGATGCGACGGCATCGAATAACGAGCAAATATTAATTAAACTAGCTCTCGTCCGTGTTGGAACACGCGTTCCGCTGCAATCCTGAATTGCGTGTTATACACTATTGGTCAAAAGTTTCGATTGGTACGTCAACTTGACATAGTGGATCAGTTCTTCCTTGTAACATTTCCCGTGCCATGTTTCCTTAAATCACTCTCCCTTAGCACTTGACCAATTTGCGGGGTTTTAGTTTCGAGAAGTCCGACGTATTCGTCGAATGACAGAAGCGATTCCTTCGACGTCCGTTCGACGCGAGAAATTCCATCAAATTTTAAAAACGTATCGATAAACTTTTTCCAAGACAGTCTACGAGACCACTGGGAACTTTACGAACGAAAGAGATAAACGGAAAGTTAAGAACGACGAAGTTGCGTGTGTTCTGACAAGAGTTAAATACGCGTTGTCAAATATGCCAAGAGGTTAATCGTAAAAATCGACGTTGCACTCCTTCCGAGCACTTAATGCGCTTATTAAACCAAGTTACCCGTGTCGCACGCGAGAGTATCTTCGAGCAAACAATTTTCCACCGCTTAGGGTAGCCAAGATGAACCGGAAAGGACACTTACTCTCGCGAGGACAGTAGCCCCTGGCTTCTTTAACTCGGCTGAAACTGCTTTACTTCACGCCCAACTACCTCTTCGTACTCCGATACACCTCGTTCTCCATTTTCATCCCCGAGTTACCAAGTTCTGACGGATATTGTATGGAACGCGCGGTGGATACTCGCGGAGCAAAAGGCAGTTTCACCTCCGTATCATAACGAATCGCGGTTAAGAATGATTCGTGAAAAACAACGTCGGAATCGATGAATCGAGAAAGAATTGATAATGGCCGAGAACAAAGACCGAGCGGAATAATTAAAATGCGCGGATACAACGGAGCTCGTTGGTCAACTGGCTTAATACGAGTAGAAAGCTTTTGTGTCGGAGCTAAATCGAGTAGCCGAAAGGGAAACGCATAAGTAAAAACGGTTAGAGATTAAAGAGTAATGGAACGAAACGGGAAGCTGCTGTGGCGTGGTGTTAGCTAATTTAAAAAGAGAAAAGAGGGAGCGCGGGGATTGAAGGGTAACGAGAAGGAAAAGAAACAACGAAACACCGACATTTATTCCTGGCACAAAGGGGTGGAATATGTCTCGCTAAATTACACGGTTGACGGTATGCTCTCTCTCTCTCTCCCTCTCTCCTCCGTCTCTCTCTCTCTCTCTCTCTCGATCGACGCCGCAAATTCCATCGGCACACGGCATGGGAAATAGCGTTAGCTTCGCTCGCTTTATTGTACCGTCGACATTACCGCGTTAATGGAGTTAAAAGTAATTATCGGCTCCGCCAAGTACATGGCATATTACGCTACGTCTCCACTTTTCCCCTTATGATTTCATGGGAAATTTCGTCGGCATTTCCCGACGATCGAACCCGGGTAACGCAGCTTCGCGTGGAATAATGTCGTAAAAGTTCGGCTTTCGACGATTCTTGATTCCACAGCGGGCGCAACGAACCATTTTATGGGAAGTACAGGTACGGAGATCCATATATGTATATATACAAGTTTCATAGGTTTCCGAGAGGATGGGGCGAGCGCAAAGTGAAGGCATATGGCAGGTTTTACCACCTTACGTCTCGCCCTCGAGGACCATAAATATGTTATTACCCTGATGGGGTGTCACGGTCGCCCCTTTTACGAGACGCCTTCTTCCCTAGTTTCCAATGTTTCGAAATAATATCTCGATTAGCACAGGACCGTGAAGAATATTTTATCCAGAAGAGTAACTCGTTACATTCCACGATAGGATCTCTTTAAATATGTCTCATCAAAAGTTGGGATATGTAGCGACGATATAAAGCCCGTACTGAATCGTCGCAAGTCCAGTGAAACAAATATTTTAATTAGAGCGTTATGTACATTGATATTAACAATTGAATTCGATTCAAGCGACAATGCTCGCGAAATATGGAATTACATCGCGAAGGAGGTTGAAACGCGTTTAACGCGTATATAGAGTGGGAAAGTTTGCGAAAAATATATCGCAGTCATTAGTAGCGTGTAGCCGAGCCTTTTCAGTGGTAGAACCCGTAACAGGCGAGACGGAGTCGAGTAAACGCGCGGGGGGCATTAAAACCGTTGTAATAACCAACGAAGCTCGTTAAATGCGCTTGTCCGAGAGCTGCCGGCGAGCGATTCGCGCGGGCAGACGTTGAAAAATTCCTTTGGTCAAGGCGGATTATAGGGATAAGCGCGGCGATACGGAGCGACGGCGAGAGGAGGAGAGAGAAGGAGAGAGAGAGAGAGTTTCGTAGGCGGAATGGGAAATAAGACGAGCCGGGGTGGTGGTCCAGTCGGTGGCAATCGAGGGCTGGAAATAAATAGGGGCAACGAGAGGACAGCGGGGAATAAAAAGTGGCTGTCGCAATCAAAACAGCCGCGGCGCGAAATGAAATCAGCGGGCCGGCCAACGAATGCAAATTTCCAGCCGGAAAGTTGTGTAAATTGATTACTGAATTATTTATCGGGGCCCCTTTCTTCCGTTTCCGATCCTCTCTTTCGGCGTGTTTCGAGGAAAATCCCATCGGCCGCGATTGTCCCTCGGCTTTGCACAGCCGGACTCGAACGAAGAAGCGAATTCCTTTGATCGGAAGTTCGCAAGATGGACTCGCTCGGCGGAAATATATTTCGATGGGGTAAAAATACTGGCCGGAATATATGCGAAGTCACGGGTCCGCCTCTCTCGGCAAACGGACGTCCTTTAACGCGGTTAGGCGTGTTGCCTCGGCTTCTTCCACGCAATCAGCGTAGTCGCATTCGAGAGCAGAGGCTGATCAATTTCTCAATCCGTGTTCGATTGCCCTTGCCTCGATGAATGCACCGAATTCACGCCGCTGTAAACTATATCCTGCGACTCAGTCCCTACAATTTCCCTAACTACCACGCCACGGAATCCGATATTTGATTAACACCAGCCATAATATACTCCGATAAATCGATGAAACGCTCGATAACGAACACTGCTCGGCCACCATCTCGTCCACCTCCAAGCAACAGCTCCAAGGATCTCACGGTTCGGACAGCCAAAAGTGTCTCTTTTTCGTGGATGTTCTTTCACGATCAAAGTCTAGGCAAGAGAAAAAATTTTCGCCCGCCAGTCTTTGTATTTGCTCGCGATTTAAGTCAAAGTATCCATCGATTCAACGATTCCCTGTGATACGAGTGAAATTTCATCTGGTAGAAAACGGAGGATGGAGACTTCTAGCGGAGAACTTAATTTTCCTTTTAATCTCGGAACATTTATTTTTAATACCGGATAATCGGGATTTGACTTTCGAGTTATCGTGTCGGGAGACTCGAGGCAAAGACGAAGCGCAATAATCGCAACAGAGAAATTACGTCGGATTTTACTTAAATGGAATGCCATTAATTCCAAGCTATCGGGCATTCATAGCGGCAATTATCCGCGCGTAGAAAAACATCGGGAAAAACAGAGCGAGATTTATTCTCGCTCGTTTAAAGCTCATCTCTCCTTCCCCCTCACGGTAAATTATCCATCGGTGCTTTTCGCATTTCATTCATCATTCCGTATCCTGCTTCGCCATTCCATTTCGTTTAATTTTACTTCTATATAAAATGCAAATTGAATTATGGACATACCTTTGCTCGAAATTCCGCGGAATCGATCTCTCGAGAGAAATGTACCCGCCGGATCAATTACTTCGACGATCGATAACGCATCTACGGAATTTCCTCAAATATTTGCTTTGCCGAATTCGAAATTCTAGTCTCTCGTAGGACATTAACCGTATATCAAAATTCGGCACACGCGGCAGTCATTAACGCTGAAACGTCGCTTAATCGCGACGTGTCGCCGAGAGCGTTGCGTGTTAATGAATAAGTCGCGCGTGTATTAATCGCGCGGAAATTCCGAACGGGGGCAGATTTTCCCCGATCGCGAGCGTGACGCTGCAAAGGAAACCGGGAAATGAACGGGCCGTCAGCAAGTTTGGAAGGTTCGGTCGGACTTGGACTCGCGTACGTAGCAATTTGCTGTCTTGGAGGTAATGCCGGCCTGGAGAGGCGAGGCTGCGGCTTTCCATAAGCGTATTGCCGGTAGCAGCGGCTCGCATTACGCTGATAATCCGTAGAATACTTGTGAGTTTATAATCGAGTCATCTGCCGCACGGATCCGGATCACGTTAATCCGGAATTACTTGGCTTATTTTCTCGATCGCGTATCAGACTTCTTTTCGTCTTCTATCGCTATCCTTAGCGCGATTCAACTCCGCGACACCCTGGCTTAACAGGCTAAATCTAAATGAAAACGTTTCAGCGTTCGAGTCTCTCAGATATTTGTTCCCTGCTTCGAAAAATTTATCAGCCGTAAAGGGGCCGCTATAAATTTGAACCATCGCCAATACAGGTTAAGAGTCTTCCACGTGTATCCGCGCCATTGCACGCGTGTTTAGTAAAAATCCAAGACTCTTGGAGCTTCAACGAAATAAAAGAAACATAGACAGGTGTAAAAACGCGAAGTACAAGGGAGATTCGCGTAATCGCGAGGGAAGGCTGGAACGACGCGAACAAGCGCGGTTTTCCGCAGAGATAGTCGGGCGGGCAATGGCTAATTGTTCGGAGGCTAAACGCGTGGCGAAACGCGCGACAACAAAACGTCACCACGCGGCTGCCTTTCATGTTGCGCGCGTGCCACACTCTCCCCATTTTCCTCCCATACCGTTTTTTTTTTTTTTTTTTTTTTGTTTTGTTTTGTTTCGTCGTTTGAACTTCGAGATATGCGCGACGAACAATCGAGCCGCTTCATCGGGACCCAGGATGTATCACCGTTTCGATTACGGGCACAATTGTTTATTGTGCAAGCTACGATAATTGTTTCGAGCTTTCCTATCGAGCGTCTGCACTCTTTTTCAGCCGGAATCCGACTCGCTCCGAGCTCCAAAGCGTTTTAAATTCCGCGCGTGTATCGTCGCGAGCCTCCTGCTACCGATTCGCTGGGGGGGAAAAAAAGAAAGATGGATCCGTCGCCGATTCAATAGGCTTGTTTTTAGTCTCTTTTCACGCAATTTCCATCGCGTATCTTTCGATCTGTTTCATTCCGCGAACGCATTGTTCGCGACTTGGGCGAACTCTCGACGCGTCGGAGAGACAGGAGGGTCACCGGAAATTCGAGCACTCTGGAGAAGGTCTCGAGATAATTCCCGAAACGTATACAGAATCGCGAGTCGGTCCTTCGGGCGTATAATACGAACCGCCTTTGAATGGTTCATTAAGGAAAAAGGAAAAATGCAGAAAGGACGCGGAGAGAAGGCGATCGAATAATCGAAGCGGCGACAATCGGTAGCACGCCGTTGGTCTGATTGCGCGACTATTTCCCGGTTTCTGTCAAGCAAATCGCATCAGAGGCGACCCTCGTTCCCGCTCATTGTTTCATTCTCGCCAAGGAACGTCGAGCCGTCACTGAAGCGTTCCGCTCGCGAGCTCGTCTCCCTCTGCTTGGCGAACTGTCAAAAACAAAGATTCGTTTGTTCGTATCGGTGTAGAGGATGCAAGTTCTGTCGAAAGGGGCTGAGACAGAAGGGAAAGGAGAGAGAGCAGCGGGCGTAAAAAGCTATGCGGAGGAAGAATAGCCTGAAAAGGATCGAGTTGCATGGAGGCGCGTCAGTGCGAATAATGATAAAGGCGAGGACGGGACGACTTGCTCGTCGCGAAAATGGAAACCGAGACAGACGAGGAACGCTGAAACGTAGAATAGAACTTGATATTTCGAACGGGGAAACGGCGGTGCTCCCGAGCCAGGGAATAATCGAATCTTCTTACATCTATCCGGCGAATCTCGGTGTTCCATCGATGTTTCGGACACTCTCGTTCGGTTTAGCAATTTCTCGAAGCTTGCAGCGCGGTGAAAGAAGCTGAAGATTGCTCGCAGCATGGTGCCACGGAACAGCGGCGAACGGAGAACGAGCAGAGAGAGTGCGAGAGCGAGAGACGAATGCTCTCGCGACGAAGCACGACGAAAGGTCGGGAAATATTAGAGGGATCGTTTGAAAGGGTTCAGTCGGAAATAAAGAATAATAGAGGCGAGTAACGAGCAGTGTCTAGACGACGGCGTAAGAGCAGCAACGCCGAGGAGAGAGCGAAACCAGAGGATCCCGGCTGAGTTAAAAGCACTAAACACTGATTTCGACTTAACCCTGAGATACAAGCGTCCACCTTACGGTCGGAGCGAGCTTCTCCACGCCCTCGAGTCCGTCCATCCTCGAGCAAACTGAAAACGGGCCACCTATCCCGCTAACGAAACTTCGGAACCGTACTTCTTCGCCTTCCTTCGGATATCTCATCGTTAACTTCCGCCTCTCGTTCCTCCGATACTTCTCCGCCATTTTCAAAGGCACGCATTCGTGCAGCGAACGCGCTTCGCGACACTCTCGAGCCGTTTCCAAAATTTAATTTCCCATCCGACGGTTTAAATATACTCGGGAGAAAAAGAGCGGCGTTTCGCGTTCCACTTTCGGTCCCTTGGACCAGTAGATAGCAGCGTCTACGAGGAACGGTGAAAAAGTTTCTCAACAGGGACAATGCGCGAAAGGAAGAGGAGAAGTGGCAAGTTCACAGTCAAGAGGCAGGTGTGCAAGAACGCGGAGCGGAAGAAAAAGCCAGGCTCGAACGAGAAGCATGGAAAGACAATGAACAAGAGAAGTCGTGCTCGCGGGGATAAAGGGATCGAAAGGAAGCCGTGACAATGGTGTAAAAACGAGGGAACCGTTTCGTTCGCTTTCTTTCGCGCCTTTACTTTTGTCCCCGGGTGGAAACAGTGCCACCAACTTATCAGCCAGAGTCGAAGGTACCATGCTAAACTTTTCCAACGTCCTGCCGGTAACTTCGCTGTAATTGCCCGGACCGTCTTAATCGTATCGTTTCCGGCGGATTTTCAGTGTCACGGGGAAACGATTCGAAAGAAACGTTTCGAATTTATGCACGCCGTGGACTCTCTTTTTTCCCCGCCTTTTAGAGCGGATTTAAGAAAAAGTTTAACGCGGGACGTCACGGTCTGCTGGGCCTCGACAAAGGGGATGTTCGAAATCAAGATCAGAGGGTCGAATTAAACCCGTGCTTTACACTTCAGTTCTCCGGCTCGTTTTCTTTCTTTACATCCAGGAATACCCTCCCTGCAGAGAAGCATTAAAATCACGATCCAACGAACTGTGCAGGAGGATACCTCAAGGAAGGTAAAAAAGGTAAGAGAAGTGGGAGAAAGAAGGAAGAGGCGAAACAAAATCAAACACCAGGTCGAGTGGAAAATGTGTCTTGCCTTTCAATTTCTTTCAGAGCCCTCCCACTGCTTTAAGGAAACGTCCCGACGGACTCGGAGAGGAAGCACCGAGGAAGAATCCAAATTGGAGATAGCATCGGATGGCCATGGTGCCTCTTCCCGATTCCACCGGCCAGAGCAGCGGAGACCTTAACGAAGGAAAGAGCCCGGAACCCCTAATTCGAGACAATGCCAGAGCAAACCTCCGGTCAAAGGGAGGGTCTCGTGAAATCCTAATTAAAAGCGTGCACCAGCCTGGATTCCACCGGGTTAAAAGGATCGCCTCCTTTTATTCGGACCACGATCGGAACCGTTCCCGTTTTCGTTTTCCAGTTACGCTCTTTCACACGGATTACGGAGAGAGAATCCATGTCCCGGTTCTGGCGGTGACGATTTTTTCCCGCCATATCGCGATCACGAATGAGCCTGTGTCGAATAACCTGCACGGTCAAGCTAATAACGGCCGAACGAGCTAAGTCTAATTTAGCCGAGGCGGATCGAAAGAAGGATTACCGGGCACGTGTTGCAAGTAAAACGTGCGCGCGTCCAACCGGTTGACGTAGCGACGTTTCCTCGTTACCGGGCAGCGACCGGCAATAACGCGGAACGAGGAGCAGGGCTAGATGAACGGGGGAAAGCCCGGGGAACGTCCGGGGGACGTCCGGGGAACGTCCGCACGGCCGCCGCCGCCGCCGCCGCGGAGATTTGTTGCTCGTCGTAAATCCGATCACGCCAGGACTAACGATTTTGTCGATACCCAAAGAGCGTTTCCGGGTCCGCCGTTCGACCGTAACCAACTTCGTATCGGGATTTAGCTGTATATCGTCGCCACCGATCGATCCGCCCGGCCAACGCACGATTTCCCGCTTTTCTTCCGCGCCCCGACCAACTTCCCCTTCCTCTAGTCCTTCCTCTAGTCCTACCTCTGACCTTTTCTCTTTCCGACCGAGAGAGGAATATTCGAGGCCGCGGAAGCGATTCGTTGAAATTCGGCGTTACAGAGCGATCTATCGGAAATATTCGACGCGCGTTGCGACGCGTAGGAGGAAGAAAGAAAAGGAGAAGGAAGGCAAGAATTATGGGGAGGAAATGGAAGAAAAGCGGGAGTTAATCGGTAGGAAAAATAAGGAAACGCGTTGGCAACGACATAACTCGTTAAACTCTTTTCCACTGGCTTGATTCCGATGGCCGAGTGTCAGTTGTTTACCCACGGGCCAAATCGTCGACTAATTCTCGGGATTCCTTTTAAATTCCCTAACGTATCCGGCCCTCGAATCCTGGTAATTCCTTTTAAAACACTTCGAGCGGAATTCACGACGCCACGGGGCCGAGGCGATTATTCGATGGAATTTCGCTGGGAAAGAGGGGAAAAAAGGGGAGGCGACATTGATTAAAAACTGATACACCCCGTCCATCGTGGTTCCAGACATAAAGGGGCTACACGGAGGGAACAAAAAATGAGAATTTTCCAGGCAGTTTCATGGTCGTTGCCTGCTCGAGGAAAGATTTCGCGAAGGGAAAGAAGAACGAGGGAGTGGAAGTTCGGAACAAAAAGTTTTCCAGGGCTACATTAAAAGATTACCTTCGTCCCCTCGCGGATAAAAGGGTGATCGTGCGGGTCTTTTAAAGAGTCCACCGTAATCCCCTCTGACGGAGAAAATTTATCACTCGCTGTTCTCTTACCGAAACGCTTTTCTTTTTCTCGTTAATCGTGCTAGGTATAATACGTTAAATGGCAGCCGTAGCTACGGCTATTTACATCCTGCGCTTCTCGGAATTTTTAAATTGAACAACCAGCCCTTCGTCAGTTTCAGCCTCGCTTTTATACCTTTCATACCTTTTGACGCTTTAAACTTCCAAACGATTATGCCGCTGGCCCTGGCGTAGCCTACGGCCTCGAGGATAGAAATTTTCGTGTCCCTTGGTCGAAATTGCTCGAGCCTGACCCAGACGAAACACATTAATAGCACCATAATCGCGGCCAGATACCGGAAGAAATTTAAATTTTCATCCCTGTTCCCGCGCCGGTGCTCCACGTCGCTATGAAAGAACCACGCGGGGGTAAGGAACGGTTTTATGGAAATTAAAAGTTGCCCTCCGAGTGAGTTATGCATGACGGCTGCTCGGCATAATCTAACGCTCCAGGCTTTCTGGGACCCTGGAAACATCCCCGTAGAGGTTTCCTTACTTCCTGGGGAATGTTCCGAGAGGCTGCAGAAAGAAGTTTTGTCCCCCGACAAATGGCACGGTATTAGGGCAATTCTGTAGATTTAATTCTCCAAGATTTAAACGGAATCCTGATTAAGCGGTAGCTTTTCCTCTTCGGAGTGGATCGGGCCAAGACATCCGAGATATCTGTTCGTACCTCGATATAGCACGTACCAATTTCGGTCTAAGGACCGATCCAGTATTTTCCCTGATCCCGGCAGTAATTCGCATAATTAAGCACGGTAAAATTGCGAATTAACGATAGCGCAACGAGCAAATTATCAAGCAGCTGTTTACTTCGCGCGTACACCATCGTCCGATCGACTCGATGAATAATTAACGAAGAGAAAAGCAGAACGGGAAACGGAAGGAGTTTACGGAGGGAAAATTCGTACGAACGCAGTGTGAGCTGTTAATTAAAGCGTTGAAAAGACTTCCTCTGCGTCAAATTCAATTAAACGCTAAAGTGTTTTATTCCTGGAAAAAATGGGAGCGACGCGAATAAAAAACAATTTCATACGAACACCTCCTGTTTTAAACGCAAAATAAAACAATTCTTGTATTACGGCGATAAAATACAATATTTCTAAACTACTGTGAGCTGAAATTACTTCTGGAAAATGTTTATAAATCAAAATATCGCGTCACGGCGCATGAAACGGGCCACTCGAAAATTTCATAGTTGATCCCGATCATTTTTTCAATCATTTTCGCGAAAATTTCACGCTTGACGGAATTGGGTACACCGGCGCTGGAAAATGGCAGGATTATCGCAAATGCTGCGCTTTCTATAATCACATCGACGATTCTTTGCTTAGCCATTTAATTAATTTCAACGTTCGCTTCCATGATTCGACCGTTTGCAACCGTCTTTCATGTAGACACGTTCCAAAGCGTCGCGAGATAGTACTATAAACTCCAACCTAACTTTTAAGACGAGAATGAATCTTCCAACATTTCTACGTTTCACGTAATACTTCGTTTTACCCAAACATATAGAGGAAATGAAAATGTTTTAACTGCGAATGCGATTTTTCTTCATAAAACGTGCATAAATCAAATATATAATCATATTGACTGTTATTTCAACTTACGTCGTACTTACGTCGAAAAGAATTTGTATTACACTGAACAGAACAGAACAAATACACTGATTGTTAATACCAAAATAATATTGTTAATAATGACTCGATGGCAATGGAAATTTATAGTAACAGTGAGAAAAATTCATAAATTATTAGCTATTAACGAGGGAAGATAATTTAGTAAAGTCCGAATATTTTCGATGATGTTCGGCCGATCGGGGGTTATATAAAGGGCACGCTGCTCGAGTTATTTGCCAATTCGACTTCGAAAGGGGCACGTCAAAATTTGTTTAGTTCGGAGAAGCGAGGTTGGCGTTGGACACCCCACCCACTCCCCACTCCCTCAAACAATTTAACGATTATCTATTCTTTTTGACGTCAATTTTTGAATGCAAGGATTATTTCAAATTGAAATTCACGCTGAACAGTGTTACCCGCGTCATCATTTTCTTCTGCCTCGACATACAGAACCTCGACCCGTTGAATAAGTAAATAAACGATAAAATAAATGACCTGTGGAAAATACGAAAAAATACTGACAAATCCTCATTCTTCCACCAGCCTGGTTTTAAACAAAGGCACGAAATTAAAAGCGAAGTTTCCATACGGACAAACGCGGAGGGATTCTCTATTTGCCAATAAATTTGGCGACGCAGCCAACCGTGGAATAAAGACTTCAATTACGCGAAGCGGCAGCCTCCCCCCTAACGATTAGTTTTATTTCGTGAAATTAGCGCCCGTGGACTTTGGAATATTGCGTGCGTCCCGTCATTCGCGCGATTACATTTTGTTCAATCAGGCTGGGAATAAAAGACTGACCGGACGCCATCGCGCGAATCTCTCCGGACGCTGGCGCGCCGCTTCCTTCCTGACGCAACGAAACGAGGAAAAATCGAGGCCGTACCATTTGCATGGGACGACGCTCGAAACGTTTCAACCATTTTCCACTGCGCCGAAGCACGAGAGTATGCGATATTTATTAGGAGATTCTGGAGGAATCGGAACGTTCGGCGAGACAAGTGTTTAAAGAACGATGCACGGAGGAAGAAGGTGCTGCGAGCGTGTAAATTCTTGAAATACGAGTGGGTGCTTTCGGTGACAGAGAGTGTCGGTGCATGTGTGTGAAAGATCCAGGAGTTAGGTGCGACAAAAGAGACGCAGCCGAGGGTCCTTGCAAGTGTGGAAAGTTGAAGCTGCAGTCCTCCGAGTTTCACAGGGTTCGGAGTTTAGAGTGCTCTGTATTTAGGGTTTATGGTGTATCCTGGTTTATTAGAACGAGGCATGGCTGTCAACGACCGGAGGATCTTTCCGAGTTTATTAATCCGGTCTTATTACGCCGGCTGACGAGAAATTTTCAGCAATTCCATTTTTATTCCGCACAACCGTTAACGACCTCCTCTCCGCTTTCTCTGTGCTATCCCGTATTTTCGTGCGTAGTCTTTGCGTTGTTATTTCTTATTCCCGGAAATGAAGAACTTGTTTAATTTACTGCAGTCTGATAGCGAGCTAATTCGAGAAATGCAAAGCGCGGAACTAACGGGGGCAGGGGAAATTCTTGCTTTAATAAAGCTCGTCTCGACGATCGTAGAGGAGAAATAAGGGGGAATAAAAGAAATATCGACTTATAAACACTTCTGTCCCATTAGAGCTGCAAGCCTGAAAGGATTTACGCTTAAAAGTAAGAGCTGCCATCAACATCAAAATTCCCGCTTTATGAAATTCTGCAGCCACCGAGGGTGCATTATACGCAGCGCGACGGAAATGAAGATTTACAGGCTCGTGGCAGCTTTAAACTTTTATCAATAAAATTTAAATAAACCAAATGTCCTTTTACGCGCGTAGGAACGCGGGAAATTTAAACAACGATACGTTGAAATTGCACGCGCGAATAAACGCCGGTGTAAAAAAGGAGTTTAACCATGAAAGCTGAAAACTTTTATGAAAACGTGGTCGCAAATCTTCCTGTTTTGCTAAAGTCTCCTTTATCGCAACGCGGAATTATTACAGAAATATATATATATATACACACACACGCATATATGCATGTGTGAGTTTTTTTTCAAAGATAGATATATTAAACAGCCACATACGGGAATTTCGTAGCTTTCCTGGGAAAAAATTATTTTTCAACAATGTGGCTTTCATTATGCAAAAATAACTACAGGCATTAAACGCAGTAGCAAGTCGGAAAAAAGTTCAGCAAATTATTAAAATTGATACTCGTATCGACGCAAACATTCAGTGAATAGAATTTGCGAAAACATATGCCTCGTCCGACAATTTGGAACATTAGGATATTAATTGGGGTTGAAATATTAATTTTCACCTTCTTTTTTTTTGCATTTACGAAATTGTAGCATCGTCAACAAAATTGTGTTTCAGAGTTACTGATTTTCAGGCACAGTTTGGAACGTATCTGCATTCTCGTTAATTGAAATACGTTTTGTTTCGCTCGTTTTAAATAAGTAGAACAGCCGCAATCGTGTCAGCCATTCGAACCCGTTTTTTTCCACAAGCCTGTGTACATCATTACATAGTTCCAACAATTTTCACTATAATGTAGCGAAAAAATACACGAGTATTCTCGGGGTACACGTGAACAAAATGGCGAAGCTCGCGTACCATAAAGTTCCGCGGTTTACCAGAAAAAAATTCCCAAACAGGACGTGGTTTTCGGCCGGAATTAGTAGCAGACCCCTTTAAGAGGTCTTAAACGAACCTGTTGCAGAGACAATAATTTACGGAATTAACCATCAAACCTACCTACATTATCCCCGGGAACATTCGTCAAAGAGAGCAGGCCACTTACACCGATCTAAAAGCTATTTCTGCTTTAACATCCTCGATAATGGGCTTGTCGTTCCTCCAAACGATCGAGTCCGTCTCGAAATTATTCCTCGTCGAAGGAAGCCCGTGAACCTGCATATTTATGTATCGCCGGAAGCAGCTAACTTTTCGAAGCCTCGGTTCCGACAAAAAGTCAAGCGGAACGACGAGCGGAATTTATGCGACGTGTAAACTCGACGCGGCGGTAACCGCGGATGCGCAGCCGGGAAACGGTCGAAGATCATTTTATCGTGGACCAATGGAACGAGCCTAAACGGTGGACGAGTGACGATAATCGAGACGCGATCAATCCTCTCATTGATTCGCCGCCAAGGAGCGACGAAATGGAATTCTCGTCGCGACGCTCCGACAAGCTTTTGCAACTCGCTCGTTTACGGGAAAATTTAACGCTTTTGATCATCGTACGCGAACTGGGATCACGTCCCATCGCGAAAGACGCCTTTCGAGAACTTAATTTCCCAAGTTACGCGAATTTCATAGCTCTCCCCGGGAAATGTAGGTTTTCTATGAATCGGATTCCGTGAGCTCCTTAAGTCCGCTGGAATTACAAGAATTCCCATGGCGTATAGATTTCTCGGATCTTTCGGGTTCTTCGGGAGCACCCAATTTCCCGGAATCTCTAAATATTTCGCAATCCCTGCGTACTCGAAATTTTCCGGAGCCACGGAATTCTAGCCGATAGCTTATTGCAAAATACTTTTAAACGCGTTTCGCCGTTACGGTCGCTCTTGTGCCACGGCTTCCTCTTCTAATCACCCTTTCCTCTTTCGTGATTCCTTCACATTCAACCACCGCACCTAGAACGAAGCTCGGAGGTTCGCTGTCTTTGGAATTTCGAGAAGAAAATATTAGAAAATATAGGGGCGCGTCTAACGAAAGAGAAACGAGTGGATCGACAATAAATACAGTAGGTGGTATGATTGTCAGTTCGAGGTACGGCTTTTTCTTCTAATAACCCTTTCTTCTTTTACGATAGCTTCAAGATCAACGATCGAACTTAGAGCGGAACTCGGAGATTCGCTGTCTTTGGAATTTCAGTAAGAAAATATTAGAAAATATAGAGGCGCGTCTAACGAGAGAGAAACGAGTGGATGGACGACAAAGAGAGTAGGTGGTATGGGTTGGGGGTTGGATAGGCGGCAAGTAAATCAGCTGCACGCGCGCGTGAAAGCCGCCGCGGCGGGTGAGTGGGTGTGTGGTCCAAGTCGAATCCGCTGGAAATAACGCGGGAATAAAAACGCTATTTACGAGGACCGGGCCGAGAACGGGAAGCCACACTATGAATTACACGTGCCACGCGACAATGGATCCTTTTTTTCGTTAACTTCCTGCCGGCGCTTCTACGCCGCCAGGCACCAGAATTCCGTCCAATTTTTCTCCATTCAGTTCCTAACAATCGGCCGGCACCGGGATTGCGCCGCGAAAGATCGAGCGGAATTCGATCGTCACTCGAGTCACGGCATACATAACGATCCTGCGCGCTTTTATGCGCTCCGCTCCGGCCTCGAATCCTTGCTGGTAGTTTGGACAACCGGCGCAAACGGACAGGGCAAAAATATGCGACTAGCAAAGCCATTTTTACTCCTCTCCTCTTCTCTTCTCCCACGAATTCTCGAAATTTTCGTCATTCGTCGAGAGCTACTTCGACGTCGAGTGCACGAAGATCGAAGTTTGACGCGTGAAATTTACAAGGAATTTAAGCAAAGTTTGTCAGTTTGGAAAACCAGCGGCTGGTATCTCTGCTTTGATAATTCCAAGGAAAATCCTTCGGTGGTTCTCGTTGGAACGGTGTTCTTGAAATGGAGAAACCTTGAACCGAGGGCAGAATGAGAGGTCACGAGAGATTATCGGTCTTCCGAGCACGCTAATTGCTCGCACGCGAGCTCTGATTATCCGCGCGATTTGGAGGGAACACGAGGGAAATTATGAAGACGCGAGGCCAAGTCAGATCCTGCCGCTGGCCTGCCGCTTCCCGACCGGTCATTAATTAAGACGATCACGCGCAATTACTCTGGCACAGCCAGGGTTAGACGGGAAAACGACGTGCTTGGCCGCATCTGTACGAATTTCTCACCGCTTCCGGTATTTCCTTCGAGCCACCGGAAGGTCTCGTAAAGCAGACCGTCGACCGGATGTACGGCAACGCGTTCACGGTCCGAGCGACTTCGATAAAGCTCCTCTTCCCCGAGCTTGCGTCTCCGTGTACCGTCTTACGATTATCAGGGTTACTACGTGAAAACCACTAAAAGCTGTCGTAAATATCGTTTATAGCAAAATACACGGGAGGAATGACATTATTTTACGATAATACAGTTGTCCCTCGAAATAACGCGGCAGTTAGTCTACTCGCGCGATATCTTCCACCCTTTCACGAGCACGATGCTATAAAATTTGCGAAGACGATATCCTGCAAACGATATGACACGCGTTGCGAGGAGAAAACTCCAGGGATACATCGGTAAAATTAGAAAACAATTCGGCGATAGAAACGTACGCGTAATACCGCTAATAACCGCTGCTACTAGCGTTAACAAAGTCCATGAAATTACTCATGCCGATGATATACCGTTTCTTTATAACTGGAATTAAAGCACCGAATTACATGGCGAAAGCCAGGGAAGTTAAACGCGATTCGAAACAAAGGGGATGTTGATTAATCTCTGGTTCGAATGAATCAAATTTTTTCTCATCGCAAATGGTTTGGCCGGACGAAAAATGAGGTCGTCAAAGCGGAATGTCGGATAACAGACTTGCGCTAACCACCGATTATCCCGTTTCCATTGACCAAACGCGCACCGACGCGCCCCGACGCGGCTTCCGTTTAATCGGCAGAACCGCCAAGACGCGTTCACCCGTATCTCGTTCATTAACACCTCGCCGTGATTTCTAATATTTTCTGCGAGATATAGCGAGCATTAAATCTACCTACGGTTCCACGCTGACCCGATTCTATTATATTAAATCGCGCGTTCGCCGTCGCACACTTTAAAACCGCCAGCCACCCCGCCCGGAGTAAGTTATGGAATTATCGAGCACCGTCCGTTTCTGGCTAAGTGTCCGTGAAGTGTTTGGATTTCCATTCCGTAATGGAGATTAGGCAACCGTTTGGTATTGTTCCAAACAATCCCGATGACGCCGGTGCCCCCCTCTCTCTCTCGTCGTCATTGTCGTTTCGTTTTCGGCGCAGCTTCGTTATGATTACCCGCACTGCGACAGAGATCGAACGTCTACGTCTCCCTTCTCCTTTCTCAACTACGTCTGCGAAATTCCAACGGCAATTCTCCGTTCGCCGCGGATCGTTCCCTTGAATCCGCGTTACACGCCTTCGTTTCTGCTTCATTGATCACCGAGGCATCGTAACCCCCCCGTTGGCGGTACATCGAGCAAAACTTACGATTCAGCCCATTCTCCGCGGGCTTTCTACGAACCTGTTGCGAACAGTTTTAAAGCATCGATAAACCGACAGCGAGTAGCCGGTAAAAAAGTATTTTTACGACACCATTCCCCGGGAAAGGAGTTCGAAACTGCCCCGGTAATCCTGGCAGGCGAGCACCACGCGCCAAGCATAGGGTCACCAGCCATCACAAGGCAGCAATTAAACATTCTCGCTTAATGCACTCTGGCTTAGTGTTAAGCCGCCCCGTTGCTAATTGGAATTTGCGAATTACGGGCCAAAGACTCGTCTGGCCAATGTTTCGCCAGACCTATTTCCGTGCCACGCTCTCTTTTTTTCTCCCGCCTTCCCTTTTCTCCCTGTTGCTTCCGTTTCTACCGCGCGCCATCTTCCTCGCAAGGCACGATTAACCGACCGAGAACTATCAGGATTAACGGGATAAAACCTCCGCCTTCTATGGTTTGCGTATTTTTCCCGAAATTCTCCGGTCGGTTCACTGTACGCGAAAGATTAATTCCGATTCAGAGATGGAAGGTAACGAGTGATTACGCTTATCGGATATATAGTCATCGGTGGATTTATGGGCACACATCGACACGTTTCGCCTCCGTCTATTGTTGTCCTTGATGGATGACGTAAACGGAGGATGGATACTAATTGTATGCATAGTCTTCGTATCGGCGTCTTGCACGATGACCGAGGTCTAATTGCGATGCAATTACAGCAATTATCATCGCTTGCCTTCCCGTCGTCCATGTTATCGCATCAAAAATTTGCTCGTACAAAAATCATTTATCGAGTACAGGGTAATTACTCGAGATTCAACGCGCTTCGTTAATACAGACCGAGTTCTTCGAAGAAGAAATTCCAACTTACTTGTTAATCGAGTTGTAAATTACGCGATTTTTATCAGAGAAAGGGATGAAAGAAAAAAAAGTTAACAGAAGGATATAATCAACTCTATCTCTGTACTATCTAGAATTTTCCGCTCTTTTCGTTCGCCAAGTCGCATTCGAAATTCATTTCGATGCGTCGAGACAATAACGACTATCGCGTTGCCTCTAATTAGCAGTCGGTGAACTTCTCGTTCATCGAGTAGCGAGTTATCGCGAGAACGGTCGGCAAAGTCGCAATTAAGCGCCTGGTATCTGGAATTAACAAACGTTTCTTTCGCTTGTGGAAGTGGAACAAACGCGCTGGATAGGTTTGACGCAGCTGAGCCGAAGGAAGGCGCGAAGGAGTCGTGGAAAAGGTGAAAAGTGTGAAAAGCGCGAGAGAACGGCGCCTTGGGGCAGGCTTTTGCCGAAAACCGGTGATTCCTCGCGGTCGGTGACAGAGGCTGCTGCGAATTCGACGTCTGCCGACGGGAAGTAATCGGAATTCCGCGTTGGACCGGCTCTGCCCGTTTATTCTCCCGCTTTCGTTACCACCGGGGACCAATTTTTTCCCGCCAGACTACGATCCAAGTGCTACTCGTAAAAGCGATACCTGGAAAGAACGTCGAGTGTATCGGATAAAAGGGAGGCGGGGTAGAAACAATTTCGTCCATTTAAGAAGCATCTTCCGGTATCGATACGAGGAGAATGTTTACGGAATATCCGGAAGAAAAGGAGGACGAGGAAGACGCTTCATGTAAATTCAAGTATCCTGCGTCCGAGTTGCAGCAGGGCAAACAAACCGGGCGAATAAAACTGTTCCCCGGCTTCGATTTCCCATACGGGAAATAGCGTTTGTAGTTGACGATTGTACGCGAGACTTCTTATAAAATTTCCTATCCATAATTCCGTGAATCTATCCGCGAGGTATACCAGCAGTTTCCGG
Source organism: Euglossa dilemma (assembly GCA_002201625.1). Taxonomy (NCBI): domain Eukaryota; kingdom Metazoa; phylum Arthropoda; class Insecta; order Hymenoptera; family Apidae; genus Euglossa; species Euglossa dilemma. The sequence goes on along the minus strand of NIJG01000028.1, from coordinate 1,031,078 downwards.
GAAATCTCGGGTAAATTCCCAGCTGAAATTTCTCCGGTATCGATTATGTCCGACCAGTTTCTGCTGCATTAATTCGGTAGGAAGTATAGCGAGCCGGGAGAGAAGTTGCTGGAAGAAGGAAGAATCGAAGAGGGAATATTATATGGAGACTTAACTGGAACGAGGATGATCGAGCGCGTGTGGAAAAGTTAAATAACAAAAATCTTGATAGAGACTCGGAACCGATTCTATCGTTAGCTGACTCGCCGAGACCTTAGAGTTTGTTCCTTTCATATTCAGCTATTATTTGACGGAAGCCGGGTGCGGGGGAGGAGAAGTGAAGAGAGGAGGAGGAATCGGTGGAATTTCCGAGCGAGTCGCCACAACGGTGCTCGCAAGAAGGATCTCATTAACCCGATTGGGAAAGCAAGAGAAGAACGCTTTGATTTCTCAGCCTCCCTCTTCCTTTGTACCGGGTCAATACGAAAGATGTGCTAGAAAACGTATTTCGTCCCGCTTTCCTATCTTTCGCTTCATTTTTTCTCCTCTTTTCTCTTTTCAGTTTACCTCTCTCTAGGCCTTTACCTCTTCCACTCGTCCCGATTTCCATCCGACTTTTTTGCCGCGAAAATTTCTGATTACTGATCCTCGATTCGGTCCGCCGTGTTTTTTCCCCGCCCGAGCCAGTTGCAAACTCAATTTTCCTGATCCATATGGATCACGCGTACCGCGACACGCTCGTCCGTCCTATCCGACAAATATTCCCATTCGAACGTTCTTTTCCTTTCCGAAGAATCACCGAATGAGAGGAGAGCAGAGGAGAACGGGGACGAATTTGGAAGAGCGATGCGCGAACGAGTCGCGGTTTCTAAATATCACCGAGACATTTCTCCCCAATGATGATTCATTTTGCGGCCGTAACCGAATCGACCATCGTCCATCATCGGCATCCAGACCGGTATTCTATCAATTCCTCGGCCAAGGGACACCACTCACTTTGATGAACCATGCGCCCTGGCGAAATTGCATTCCCAATAATTTGCATGAAGCGTAGCTAGGACAAGGGTCAAGTTTACACCGTAGTCGCCCGAATTCGTCCTGAAGAATCGATCCCGACGCTTTCACGCTTCCACGCTTCCGATCTTCTCGATCGACGTCGTTAACGGTGCGCTTCGTGTCGCTCAAAATCGATATTCTATTAATTTCCCTTTGCGAGCTTGATAAATCGTCGAGATTTCTACTTGCTCTCGACCTCCGAGTATAAAGTCGCGAATTTCGCCTCTCCACGGATTTTGAATCCTACCATTTCGCTATTTTATCACGCGATCCAATTAATTCGCTGATTATAGCATTCGCGCGTATCGTTTTACAAAGGAACTCGAAGCGTTAACTTTTTACTCGTGAGGATTACGGAGTTATACTTCGACGATCGCGTAATTTGCTTCTATGATAGAATCGCGTTTCAGCGCGACTAGATCGTGGTCAAAGTGCAAGGTCGTGGACACGTAGGGCGAGGCGGTCGAAATGTCGGGGAAATGGTGACGTGACGAAGATTAAATGGCACGTATTGAACGGGGAATCTTTTTCCTCGGAGGGCAGGGATCTGCTAGGCTACAATGGACCCGGCTCTGGGCTTACATCGATCTGCTTCTTGTCGTGTGCAAGCTTCCGCCGCGAAACTCGGCCCGGAAGTTATTCAACTGGAAACCGATTCCTTGTCGGTCGTCCACGATCGTACTTGCTCTCCGCCCTGGACCGAATTAAACTTCGATAACGGACCATCCACCAACCAGATGATAAACAGGCTGAGCGTGAACCAAATAGGTACATCTACCTATTTATCGGAGATGCTCGTTCAGAATAATCGGGCTTGCCCTGGTTACGTGTAAATAATTATCGCGTTATTAACAAAGCACAAATTTGACACTTCTACGCTTATACTCGGTACGACGATGTACGCCAAATTGCGTACCTCCGTCCAAGGACACGTCAAATCGTCGTCATGTCGCGACTAGAGATACGGAGTCAATTTGACTTCCAGTCACCGCTATTGATAGGGAGTCAATTTGACGTGGAGTCGCCGTTAATGATAGGGAGTCAGTTCCATGTCACGTTACCAGAGCTCCAGTGCTATGAAAATACCGGTCACAGCTCGAAGGTCAAAGGTCGATTATTTTCCAGCGACTTATTACTTCGAATAATTCTCTGTACGTTCCACGCATCGTTATCTCTCCGCCGTGATTCGTTCCCAGAGGGCAAAGCTCAAAGGTCGGTGCATAATGTATAATAGCTAAAAATTGGATCGGTGCGGAACTCTGTCCGCGTGATTGGCGTCGGCCAGTGCCAACTTTCGTCGATCGCTCGTGATCTCGTTATACTGGCCAACTCTCTACGGGTCGTCTCGTCGAATAACACGCGGCACCGGAATTAGCCGAAGTTCTTGTAAACGAAACATTCATCGGCGGGTTAATCGTGTGATTAATACTTGATTATAAGGCGTTCCTGCGTGAAGCGCACGCGGATACGCGTTTTGCCAGCAGTACAGGTATAGCCAGAGGGAACCTACTCGCAGAGGATCCTCAAACATCACGGATGCGTCAAGAGTTCGCGAAAGAGCGAGCGAGAGAGAGAGCGGGAGAGAGAGAGAGAGAGAGAGAGAGGGAGGAAGGGAGAGAAGGTTGGGAAAACGGGGTGAGGTGAATTGTACCGACGACCAGAGGTTCGTATTTACCGAGAACTCCTCGCGTTTCCACGGTTTATTTAACGACGCGTCAGGACGGGACGTGCTCGCCGATAGTTTGCCGAAACACGGAATAATTTTGCTTATATGTCGACACGCGTTCCGTGCTTTCAAGAATTATTCTTCCACCGGTTTCTTTTTTTCCTCTCTCTTTTTTTTTTCGTTATTCTCTAACGTTAAACCCCAAAGTCCCGTTTTCACTCGCAGACCCGTTCGCTTCGCGGCGTTTCGTTTCGAATTTCCAGGATCTCATCGAACAGGTGGAATTATTTCCCTTTTTTTTCCCCCGTGTTAGTATTTTAAAGAAGCGCGATCAGCGAAGCGTGGTAATCCGACGTAACGTTCGATCGATGGAACGATAAAGATAGGAGGACGCCAGCGCAGTTTTTCGAATTACAGCGAACCGTTTTTGATAGCGGACCGGTCATCGCAGGCAGAGAGATTTTTCCAGCGAATATCTCCGCTTCAAACATTCTATGCATACTATTCGCGCGTCGAATTTGTTCGTCGACGATGTTACAAATGTATAAACGAGCAGTTCGAACGTTGCCGGTCGCCATCTCCGGTATGCGTCCCGTCGACAAAATTAACGCGTTCCGCGATACGGTTTTGTTACGATTCCCGTCCGTCTCGTTACGGAATTCGTGCTCGAATAATTTCTACGAGGCGTCGCGTTCTTTTTCACGAAAATGTATCATCGGATAATGTCAAATGTTCATTTCGCGAGCGTAATCTCCCGTAGCCTCTCGTCGCACGTACACGCCACGTGGCAACCTACTAAATACGAATTAATACCATTCCACTAGGAGGCCACTCGCAAATCATTTTAATTAAAGAAAATACAAGCCGCGGACGTCACGTAGAGCCGCGTAAATTCATAGTATTCATGACCGGGGAATAAAAGTCGATATTGTTTTCCCGCGTTCTGTCACGACGCTTTGCGACCACGTCTCGTCTTATTAAAAGCAAACGGATTCGAGGCAATCCGGCGAGGAAGCGCGCCGTAAAACGTGGCGCGGACATTTTTAATTTTTAACCTAGTATCCTAGCCAGCTGTTCGATGAAAAATTTCCCACCGCGGATTCGCGTCGGCGAAATGGAAATATTTCTTCCGAAACGAAGAAAACGCACGAAAACTTTCGGTCGACCCTCGCGCCTGGCTCGCATGGCCACTCGACGATTATATAATATTTTCACGGTGGGAAAAGTTTGCTCTCCAGCGACGAGAAATATCCTTAACGATCCAGGAACAAAACCTCGTTCACGTTTTCTTTCTACGAGTATGGATATCGAATTTCCAGGCTCTAACGAGTTACGCCGAACGACAAAAGGTGGAAAAGGAAGTGCAATTAGAGGAAGAAGAAAGGGAAAGGGGGAGAGAACAAGTCGTTTACAATTTCAACGTTTATCCTATTCGGTGCTTGAACCTCGCGACGACGACGAGGTCCACTCGTTTAAAATTCAAAACTCGCGTGCGCGGTACTCGAAAATCTACGCGTTTCCCTTCCCTCAATGGCCCGTTTCACCTAAGCTTGTTACCCCCTTTCCGCGTGTTTTGTCTCGATGGGACTCCAGGTTCGCTGTTTTTAACCCATTAGCCGGCAAGTTTGAGAAAAGACAATAACGAGCGCTCCTTTGGAGAAAGAGCCAGGTTTCACGGTTTACCTTCTCCCTGACCGAGGTCCGACCGAGCTCCGACCGAGCTCCCACCGAAGTCCCACCGACTCGGCTTATTCCGATTACCCGACCGGCAAGAAATTATTCCGCGGCAAAAGCTCGCTGGTTTTCCGCGGGGGACCGATTCCTTTTTTCCAAACGCCGGAAAGCTAATCTCCGACAACCAACAGCGACCTCATTACGGCCATTTCCAGTCCGTGCTCGCGCCAGCCGAATTCCCTAAATTGCTAATCACTTGCGCGCAGCGCGGCATTTTCAATTCGAACGCGGTAACGAAATAAAACTGCGACACAACAGCGCGGCGCGGCGCGGCGCGTCGTCGCGATGGCGTGATATTAATGAAAGCCGGACGAAAATAGAGGAGAAACCGGCGCGCGAAGCGGGAGAAAGAAAAACGAAGAACGAATGAGGAAAAAGGAGAAAGCGGAGGGAGAAAAATTGTTCCACGGGCGTGATTTTTTTCCCGTTCTGTTCGAACGTCTACGACGTTGAACGACGAGTCGACGTGGCGTTTAATAAAAGTGACATAGCGCGGGGATGGAAATGAAAGCGTGCGAAACGCGTCGAGGCCGCGTTGCTTTCCCTCTCTCTTTCTCTTTCTGTCGAGTGTCGTCGTCGCAGAGAAAGGGGGCGAAATTCAAGGCGGATGGAGGGCCACCGTGTCATCGGTCGTGCCATTTCGACCGGAAGCTTCTTAATTTCCTCGCGACCCCTCCGAGGGAGGGATAAACGGACGATTTCGCTGGCCGTCGCGTGAATTTCTCGCTTTTCCACTCGGCGTTTCAACTCTCAGACGTTTCGAAGCCTCTAGAGCGCGCGTTGCATTTCACCTCTGGGATTATGACGTCGGGCCACTCTAAGACTCAAAGTTTTAGCCGCTGTCTCGATGTTCCACTGCGTTTCGACGCCGAACGACCGTTTTATTGCGGCGAATAATTCACCGGAGCACCCTTTTAAAAAATCATATCGCAAGGTGCCAGCGTTGGAAAGCCTCTGCGTTACATTAACGTTAAATCGAACGACAGATGCACTCCTCTATCGGGCGTTTCGAGTCGCGAAATGAAATATCGAGGGATTAACGATCGGTGACTGTTTCATCGAGTATTTCTCGATAAATAACAAGCAACCGGGCGTCGAGTAAATTTCCCGACGATTAATGACTTCAGACGGTGATATTGATGAATTTACCGCTTTCGAGCCTCACGAAATCATGGACGCGATCGGCAGCTGCTTTCGCAACGTTTCTGCTCGATGATTAATATCGTGTCGCTGAAATACCGGCTTGGTCCTTTCTCCTCGATTTCTCCTCGATTTCTCCTCCACCGCGGGAAATATATTTTTAGAGGCGCGTGGAAAAAGAGTAGCACGGGAAGAGAAAAATGGATGGTCGATACGATGCTGGATTACCTAATGATTTACTTGCACACTTTCGCGAAAAGTCTTCGGGGAAAGCGGATTTTTTAACGCGCTAATGGCCGCCTCGCCATATTATCCTGCGTCTGCTAAAATATCACGGCTAGGACGCATCTCGTATTCTTTTATGCAACGCGACCAAAAGATCCGCGTCGTTACTAAAACTTGGCCGACAGTGTGATTACGTATCCAATATTTAACGTCCCGAGCAAGTACTCGGATTAGATCGAACCACGGTAATGGCCTTTACGACTAATTTGCAAAATTAACTAATTACCCTTGTATTATTGCAGTTTACTTAACGCCGTGCCGACTCCGCCATTTTTCCCGGTCCCTTTCATCAACCGCATCGATTTATCTCTGACTTCCGCGATCCACCCTAACGATCGTTGCTCCGCCATCTTTGGACATCAATTAAAGACGTCCATTCGCCGAAGCGGGATCACGGGGTAAACAGGAGGGAACGGTTATCCGCGCGTTTCTTCAGTCACGTTTCACACGTGTGGAAGACATCGCCGGAGAAGAGATAGGGAGGCCAGAGGAAGAGGAAGATCAATCACAGGAAGAGGATAAGAGCGTGATGGCTTACAACTTAATTCCGCACGAGTGTGACCGAGCCTGCGCTAGTGAACTCCTTCCTTCCCATTCTATCTATTTCCGGATTAGAGGGACGTCACGTCGATCTCGTTTGTTCGCTTCGATTCACGGCCGAACCGTTTACCTTCCACCCGGTTCACCGCTCTCGGTACATTGTTCTCCTAATCTTTTTATGAATTCCCTGCTCGAAAAACTCCCCTCGCCGGCGATTTTCACATCCCGACTTCGAATTTCGGTTCTCCTCGCAGCGAGGAGAGCCGATTTCCTATCGATTTCCCGGCACTGGTAACGCGAAATTCGGAAAATAAAGTAACCGGCGCGGGTGAAAAATTAACGACAGTCGCGGAAGAGAGGAGGATGGGAAAAAAGGGAAACGGGAGAAGGGATGAGGAGTGTCGCGTGATCGGAAACGATGGAAACTGTCGAGAAGATCGTTTTAGAGATCAATTGGAGGCGCATCGATTAACCGGCTAGGTGGCAGCTAGCTCGTATTGATCGCGGTCGTATGCCAGTGTTACTCGTGATTAGCATACGTATTTACTCGCGCACCGGGGATTTTTCTCCCATTAACGTTCGCTTTAATCATGCACGATTAATCGTGGTACGTGGAAATTAATCGAAAACGCGTTTCCGATGGAACGCGAATTTTGAAAACGTTACACTACGATAAATAACGGATATCCGAGGATGAAAGGGATGGCTTGAAATGGTGATCAACATTGCTGTTTGACGGATAATACCAGCGAAACGAGAGAGTTATCGGCGTGAAATTTGAAAAACGCACACAGCTCGGTCGCTCTCTCCTCTCCTCTCTCCGTGTTTCATTTTAGTTTCAGGTCAGACGGTGCCGTTCGCCAGAACAATGCCAAGTTTCGGGATTCTCCTTTCGAGACTGTTTCGATATTTATCAAGCAACCGGTAATTACGTTTTCTAACGAACGAAGTATTAATTTGCTCGTTATAAAAAGCCGCTCGAACTTTTACAATATCTGAGAAGCTTTCTTGCAACAACAAGGAGCTTATTTCGCGTAGCGAATTTTTCGCTGCAATTACGCCCGAGCTTCTCCACTTCGCGAAATTAATTCCCAGTCGCGGCTGTTTAATCATTCACGCGCACACTTTGCGTATCAAAGACGCGCACCACGGCCGATGATATTGCTGATTCTAACACGTGGAAAAAGGGGGAAACCACGCAAACGGAATATCGAAACGAAACGAACGAATTCCGGACGACGACTGACGACCGCTTCTCCGATTCGTTTCAGTTATAGTACGACGGTTACTACCCCCACCCTCTCCAATTACCGGCACTTATATTTCACCACGCACCGAATATATCGGCCAGTGAGTACTCGTTGTTCGACGACATTCCATAATTTCATTATTCCTTTGGTAATTGCGCATAAAAGGGTACTCTCGCCGATTTTCATCGAACAGAAATATCCCCGAAACTCGACATTTTCACTAACTTTTTCAGTCGTGGCCAATCCTCTCCGAGCTTTCGTCATAATCGTACCGATAACCAACCGACACGGGAAAACGGATGACCCCGCGGAAAGAGCGAGAGCACGTACCTCGCGTGTCACGATCGAAATTAACGGGGAGTACTAGCATTTTTCAAAAATAACACACCCCGATTAGCTCGTATATTTTCATTAGAGTCGAGCGTTATGATTAATATTCTTGGCTCGGCCGCGATTCCGATTCCCGTTGCCGATGCGATCCATATAATATTAAAATATGGAACGGATCATCGAGGGTTGATAGCCCGATTCGTCATACTGCACGTCCGAGACATTATTATAATTATTTGGTCTGTGGGTCATATCGGGAGAGATCCTGTATCGTGATTTAGATCACGCTATGCTTTACGGCGTTACGATGCACATCGCGCGATGAACTATGGTGTAATAATATCCTAGCATGGTTTGACACTATGCGGCCTGATACGTATCGCGACGAGGTTCACGGCAGGACACTCTATGAATCAAGCAGCTGCTATTCGAACCGCGTCACAGCTGGTAATGTAATTGGAATGACACTTTGCTTCGCGGCATTATAAATCACGGTCCGCCTTAATTCATGCTAATACCTCGAGGTCCGACGCAAGTTCCATTCCGAGGCTAATCGCGATCGAACGAGATAGGGACTATCTGGCCGTGGTAGCTCGAATCGAGACGCGACAGGGACTAGGGCTCGCTTGCTACACCGGGCATTTTTAGTATTTTCAGCGTTTTCACCATTTTTACCCCCACCGAGTTTCTTATCGCTGCGACAACTAGACAAAGGCCTTTTCCCCGTTGCTTCGTTCTTTTGCGAAAACTTGTCGCGATATTATCCCAGCTTTTTCTCTCCCTTTTTAAATTTATTCCCTCGATAAACCCCGAGCAGCAAGGGTGGACGAGTGTAATCGGCTTCAAAGAACTCTCCGTTAAAGCTGCACGGGGACGTGGACTAGCGGCGAAAGAGAGGAAAAACAGGGGAAAGAACGCGCGGAAGGAGGCGGAATCGGTGGATTTTCGCGGGGAAAAGTAGGCGCGACGTCGGCGACGCTGCAAATTTCTCATCTCTCCTGACGGAAAGAGGGTAGAGCCGAATGCCGAGGAACAGAGAGTGAGAGAGAGAAAGAGAAGCGAGGAGAAAAAAATCATAAATTGGACACGGTAGGGCCCCTTTTCATATGTAAATTCTCCGGACGAACAAAAGTGCTCGCCGAATGATATACCGACGCGGATGGACTTTTATTTTCCTCGTCCGGCTCTCGTCTTCGCTGACCCCGCCGCTCGTGTCTTTTCTCCCTCCTCCAAACGTCCTTCATATTTTAAGCGACCAAACTTGCCAAGCGTATACGAAAGCGAGCACGCTGCTCTTCTACATGTACCGATTTTCGGCGTTCAGAAACCTGACGTGGCAACACTTTGAATTTACGCGCTGATCATTTTACCACCCTCGTCGACGAAGAAAGATTTATCCCGATTTTGCGGAACGATTCGAAAAGAATACTATTCGGATCTTTGCTCGATTGGATCCTCTCGAAATTACTTTCATGCGCTTTTATCGTCCTTCTCGTTATCGCTGGTAATTCGATCATCATTTGATCATCCCTTCTCATTTTCCACCGGATTCCTGCTACCCTCGTTTCGACAACGCGTTCAATGGTTCCTATCGAAAGGAGCGGGTGAGGAGCAAGACAAGGCTTGCGAAATTTAACAATTGCACCTTAGCAGCGGGACAGACGAATTAACGAGGAAGAAATTGCATTATGTACACATTCCATGCATTTAAGCTGGGGAAAATGTCGCCTAGCCGTCGTTTTCAACAGCTCGTGTTCAAGCGCTTTTTATCCCGTTTAACGAGCGATATGTGACCACCGGTGAAATATTAATTCATTTCACGCACGGGCCATTAACTCGGCCGAACGTGCGGCCGCGTGTCGTGCAATTACGAGCGCATCCGCCGGAACAGAAGAGGCGAAACAACCGTGCGAAATAATAACCGTTCGCGCGAAATGCCGCGATTCTCGTTCCAAAATTCCCCTAGTCCTCGAACCAGGTCGGCCGTGTGACGGCTCGTTCGTTTCTCGATCCGGGATCAACCTTCCGACTAATTACGCAAGTTGCCCCATCGATTTTTAACAATTCTTCCGGATATTTCAGCCGTGGAGGGACGCGAAGCGGTCGTTAAAGCGCCTCCGAAGCGGCGAATCGTTCGCGCGTTGGGAATTCCACTCGCACCAACGACGAGTCGCAGTTCGTCAGCCTGTAAATCTTCCGTTTCTTTCCCCGGGAAAGCCGAGCTAGAGACCCGTTGCTACTCGCTTTCGTCCGGAACCATCGATCGCGAAATTATTTCTCCCGGCGGAAACTCGTAATAAACGTGAAATAAACGCGGAGGACGTTTCGAGCGAAATCGGAGGAGGAACATGGAGGAACATCGGGAAACGAGGTTGAAAAATCGGAAGGCAGGCGAGGGGGGCAGGAAAGGTATTCGAAATGGGATAAATCGGTTGCGAGGGTATCGGGGAAAACGTCGGGCAATCCGTCGGGGACTTGTCCGAAAGGCGGCTAAGAATCGTTGGAACGGAATGAAACAATAACTTTTTTCCCCTTTGGTCCGGGCGCGAATAAACGATGCGCAATGGCGCCTCTGGGAGACATTCGTTCCAACCCCTTCCGAAATTTATCCGTATCCAGCCCGCCGTTCGCAAGAATGCCCTTCCGTTGCGTCGCTTTTTGCTTTGTTGCTCGCTGCTGTTTCAACGTTCCTCTTTCGGCCACCTTTCGCGAGCCAAGCTCCAGCTCCGTTTCGAAAAATACCCCTGCCACGGGGCCAGAGAGTAACGAGACCGTTTTTCTGACCCACCGTGGAATTAATTTGTCAGGAATTCTTCGGATGGCTCAACGTCCAGTTACCGGCCGTTTCTTGCGCTCACGTTTTTCGGTAACACGAACGACCGCTTCGATTTTTATATTAGGTAAATTTGGCGGGAGCGCAGGAAGGGGTGGCAAGAAATCAAACCAGCCCGGCACGCCTCCGTCCACGCGTCAGGCATTTCAACGTTCGCTTACCCAGTCATTTCGTCGTTTTATTCGATCAGATAAGGACAACGGCCAGTCGTTTACCGTGGAATATCTGATACTTCGTTTCACTGGTAATTGAAGAGCAATTCCCTTATCGTTCGTTTTGCACCGCGTTTCTACTTTGTTATTTTTCCGCAATAACACAGAGTAGACGGCGCGCGAACATTCTATTATGCGAATAATTCTATCGCGAATAAAACCGAACGTCAATCGTTCGTTTAATTAAAACGCGAAAATTCCGGTACCGGAATTATCATCGACTACGAATTAATTCGCGTAACGCGTGTACCGCGTTTCGTCGACTGCGAACGCGTTGTTCTTGGAACAAAGCCGCGGAGAATCGGGAATTTATCGACGAAATTTCATCGATTAGCGCGGGGAAATTTGCATTTTCACGCAGGATTCCATTTCTGCCAATTTTTCATCTCGCCGAATGCCGACTGATGCGATTTAGGAAAGCCGATGAAACCGTGCGGCGAAAAATTTCCAATCTCCTTGACAATGGCCTCCGCGCGAACCCGCGAACGAACACATTTGTCCAAGCTGACGCCGTTCGCCGCGGCGTCGCGGCTGCCTCGAAATAACGAACATTCGGGTGAGAAATTGTCGCATAATTAACCGACAAAACGGTTGGATCGCGTTGTGTCAGGAAACACGATCCTTTAGAATATATCGCAGCTTTGTCACGAAATTTTGCAACCGGTTGGAATGATTGTTCGAACCGGCTCGATCGGCCCTCCATTCGGCGCATCATTCCCGTTCCATTATGCCTGTATTTCGATACGAAAAGGATTTACGGCTGAAATGCTATAGCACGAATTGAAATTCCCCTTTGCAGCTCGTCTAAATGCTCACAGTTAATCATAAATCGCGATCCCAGGGCCCCTAAATAAAAGCTAAAATTTTCAACGTCGCATCATCGATTTCGAGGCCGAAACCGGCATCGATCCTCGCGGAACTACCGCTATAAGCTGGATTCATCGGGAAGACTCGCGGCGTTAACTGTAAAACAATAGATCATCGAGCATCGTATACGCAGCGTGGACGAACGATCGACAGGAGGCATTAGCGGTGATTGGCAGAGAGCAATAGCGGTGTCCAATCACCGACGGAATACAAATGGATGCTCATCAGTGGCTGGTCGGGTACTTAATCTCGTGAGCGCGACCCTTTCTTTCGCGCGGCCTCTCAAAAGAATAATAATTCCCGCTTAAACCAAGCAAATGAATGAATTTTCACGAGCTTCCCGGATAATTAACTTTCCCCTCAAAGAATTGTAACGAACCATGCGTGTACTTTGTTCGCGACGTCAGAATTAAACGCTAATTGGCCGCCTGATTACATTCCGGCTCTTTGATCCTTGGTTTAGATAAATTACCTCTCCGCTTTCATATGATTTTTCTTAGCCCCTCCTCGCGAAATTTCCTATTTCCTTCTTCCCGGTATTACCTTAATACCATCGCCTCTTTCCATCCATCGGCCAGTCCAGCCTTATTTTTCCACGCACGCGAGCCAAGAACCCGAGGAAGCATTGACCCGGTAGCTGGTACGTTAACGGTTCCGTTCGCACCTGTACAAATGGACCGGAAAACTTTGGCAAATGCCTGCTCGGCAGATCGCGAAGAGTCGACCGAGGATATTCTTCGAGTGGTTGGGGCTAGGATCGATCGTAATTCCGAAGGCTTAGCCGGGGCTGTCCTCGTGTAATCGGCTATCGGCAAGTAGCGAAAACACCGGCTCTCGGTACCGCTAAACAGCTAACTTTTCAGAGGCAAACGATCGGTGGTGGCAGGTGTAAAACCATGGTGGAAAAGTTGGAAAGATCGCGACAGGATGGAAACTCGTTTAAACGCGCGGATGATTTTCGAGCCGATTCACCGACTTAAAAGCCCGGCGAAACGAGGACCCCGCTGTACACGAAAAATCGTATTAATCGAGCAATGCGCGGCTATGAATAAGTTACGTTCATGAATAATTCCGTGGTAATTCCGCGTGGCGGGCAACGCGATACACCGGGGTCAGTCCGCTGGAAGAGCGATCGCCAGTCATAATAGGAGACCGCCGTGGACAAATTGTTTCAATAATCGATATCGACAGCTCATGGTTCACGCTGTAACGATACCGGTCTTCCCTACTACCCGTTCCCCAGCGCGGAATCGCGTTTCCAAGGAATCGATAGAATCGGCGATTCCGATTCGGGAAAAAATTGATAGAAATCGCCGGAGCAGCGATTCAGATCGCGAGTTTCGTTACTCGGCCTCGTCGCGAGGTAACGACGATCCTCGTTAAAAGTTTCCTTTAATCTTCTCCGTGTTTGGCCAATGGAACCTCGGCTGCTTCTCGAGCCTCGTCTTCTTCGTAAACCTAACGAGTCCTCTCGCATTTTCATCGCGATACGCTTTCCGTGATGTCCGAGATCCGTGACGAAATATTTCCCGAATACACATCCTCCAGAACGGCTTCTTGCCCCCGAAACCGTGCCTCGATTCAATTTAATTTAACCCACGGGACGCTGAATCGGAACCGGGTACTAGCTGACCCCGGCCAGCCCCTCGACCCAAATTAAATAGTTCTCCTCCAAGGAATTTTTTTTTTCCCCCTACCAACAATGCACACCCGCTGAACTTACAGAAACTCCGCGGCAAGACAAATTTCTTTAAGTAGAAACTATCGAGAAATTCCTGAAAGAGCGAACAACGAGGGGTGCCTGCATTCCAGCCCGAATAATCGACTTTTCCCGCGGGACAACTGCGCCGCGTCGTACACGTCGATAAATATCCTCGAATTTTCAGCGAAAAGTTAATAAACTTCTATCGGGGCTACGGCGATATCCCGGCCGCTAACGAAGCACAGCCTTCAAACGACAAAATGAGCTTCCGGATAGTTTTATTTATCCAGCTACCTCCGGTTACACGCATACACTCCTTCCGCCGCATCGATATTCCGCAACCGTATTACCATGGGACGAAACTTCCTGTTCCTATTTTTTTTTTCCTTTCACCCCTTCCTTTTTTTTTTTTAATCCTCCTTTTCTTTGTCGTAGCATCGATGTCTATCTCGCCGCAAGACATCGTCACACGGAATAGCGATGAGGCCGCGATTTGAAATTAAGATTTTCCAATTACGCCGCGATTTCAGCGGAAACTAGAAGCCCAGACGGCTCGAGCACGCGGTCAATAACGCGGGAATATTTATTTACGCGATTTACATGTTATATAACCGGGCCAGACCGTCGTGAATATCAATCGATGCTGGATGAAACTTGGCAGAAATGTCGATCGTCGAGCTTATGAAAGAGTACGCCTATCCGGCGTACCGGTGTATAATGAGTTTCTTAATAAATCTTCCACGACTTCGAAAGCTTTAATGACACCGAGACCCGATTCATCGGCTAGTCTCCGTTATGAAATCCATTACCGTGTCTTATTAGGATTTACTCGAATTTGATGGATCACTGATACGATCTAGATTGCAGTCTCGCGGATATAGGATCGCGCGCCGTTGAATTTTTCGCGCCACGCGAGATCGATCGGAGCGTTCTTCAGAAGGGGATGCTCTTCCGAAGAGTACCGAATGCAAATTACGCGACGCGGTTGGATTATAACTCGTCGTCGATGGATGAGATCGCGATACGAACGTCTGCGCGTAATTCTTATAAAGTTAAACTATTCGGAGGATAAAAAGAGAAGGTAGAAAAGCGGAGGTAGTAAACCGAAGGATGTTAAGAAATCCTGATCCAGATTCACCGCGAGATACGTTGAATCTCCGGGGAATTTCGGAACACGCTTGTCGTGAAATTTGTGGGTAATAAAGTTTCACGTGTAGAGCGGGTAACGAATACGATCGTAAATATGGCTGCGGCAAAGGACCGTTGCCGGTTTAAAAAATTTTATTTGCGCGCGGCTAAAAATAATGGACGATCGATGGCTCGGTCTCCTTTGCATCGACGGCCTTCCGTTTCCGACTTTTCCCTCGCTAATTACGTCGTTAGCAATCTTCTTTCCCGGGCGTTGTGTCTCGAATGTCGCTCGTTTATCGTCACTCGACGCCTCGCGTGATTAGTGCTTTCATTCGCGGGCTTCGTTGAAATCGCGTCGCCCAGGAAAAGATCGATGGTGGTATCGATCCCGCTGACAAATTGCCCCGTTCGCGCGAATTAATAATGGTCGCCGGGAATTTAGTTAGGGAATTGAAAGAACCAGCCATTTTTCCTCGCAACAACCGACACTCGTCCCTCATAAACAATCGCCAGTGTCCAAATTCGTATAACTAATCGAAGATGAACTCGTTCGCACGCCGGTTCAAATGGACTTTGATGATTTTTAATTGGATTTACGTTATCGTTTCGAGGAGAAATTAAATTTCTACGATGTTGAAATTCACCCTGAAATTCGTTTGAAACTCCAACCAGAGAGAGAGAGGGTCTCTATATATTTTAATGCAGCATTAAACTAATTTTGTAAATATCCCGGAAATTAAAGCTGACTCTTCCCATATATCATAATTCTCATTAGAAAAATGTGGCGCATTGTGAAATATTTCAAGCTCATCGAAATCAGCACGCAACAGTTCTTAAAAAATTCGCGGAACCAGCTTGAAACTAGAGTAGAAAATACATAAAATTACCGCCGGTTAGGACGGTACACGCGGAGATATTTCAACGTTGGCTACACGCGAGATTTTTCCAGCATTAACGAAAATAATCCTGCGGATCCGACGATTTAATACACTGTTAACTACTTCCTGTACGCTGCAGCTCGCGGTATAATAAAATCGTTTGCGTAGAAGGTAAGAGTTGAACGCATACTTGTTTAACTCGCATCAACGCCGGAATTCCGCGAACCTTTTGAGGCGGTGTCGTGATTTCGAATCAATTAACTTGGCTGCTGAGGAAAAACGCGGGACACGGGTGGAAATGCCGAGGAAGATCGCGTAGGAAGTTGAGTGAATGCAGCTGTGCGTCGGTCCACCGAAAATTCTCTTTCTTGCAGCTGGATTTCGTATTCCCCGTTGTTACACGCCAGTCCCCGTGTACATGCCGGATTTGAACATCGAGATTGCGGGAAACCGGTGTCTGGGGAGAACGAAACGTGATACGGATATGTAAGAAACGTAGAAAACCTCACGGACGTATTTTACCCCGAAATTTCACTGTAAATCGTCGCGACACCAGCGATTTACGACGCCTCGGCCAATTTAAACAACTTTCCAGGCGCGAACGATCAACTGCAAGACATTAAGTCGATTTCAGTCATCTTATGATCCGGTTCTCGCAATCGTACAGGTGAGAAAACATCGTCGACGTTAATTAAAAGTAGAACTACGGACTGATGGAGATGTAAAAGCGACGTTAAATCAGCGCAAATAGGAGAATAAGAACCAAGTACGACACGTGCGTGCAAAACGCAATCGGGATTATTATTAAGAGGTTCTAGTTTTATAATACGAGTTATCTCAGTTGGCGGGGACTGTTGGGTCGTGTGCTATACCTGGGTGGTGGTGTCAGTGATAAGGTGACGGGTTTTGCTTTCATAGCATGACTTATTTCGAGTTTCAGTTGATGGAGAATGTCGAGTCGCGTGCTATACTTGGGTGTCAGTGATAAGTCCGACGGCTGGAGCGTTATCGAGAAGAATATTTTCCGTGCCGCGGAATAAAATATTTCCAACCGTTAAACAGCTAACGGAAGCTGTCGAGGTATTGCGACATTTCGCAATAAAACGCGCAATTGAAATATTAAAAGTCTGGAGAAGTTGATGCATAACCGATGTAAACCGGAAATCATCCGGATTAAATAAACCAAGCACGCGCGATTGAGCTTTCAACGTCTCCCATCTTGTTCCATCTTGTTCGAGGCTCTGCTTTTCACCGTTTTGCCATAGACCGATTATTTGACCAGTGGGTTTGGGTAATCGAGGTTCAATCGGCAGCAAAACGGGACAATAAATTTCCACGGAATTATGCGTCACATGTACGACACACGCGAGTAAGCACGTCGACAGCTTTCCAGCATTTGAGCGTTGCTCGAAACCCGTTTCTACCTACAATTGCTTGGCGGTTTATCACGACGCTATCGAGCGATGGCATCCGATAATCCTCTCAGAGAGAGAAGTTGCCGTCACTCGGTGAGGATCTCAGATGTAGACGTGGCAGCAAATAATTAATGAAACGTTTCGACGGTTCAACCGGATGAACCTTTCGGGAGAGCTATACGTAGTATCGAATCCAATTCACTGTTAGATTGTTGCAAGAGAAACCAAATTAATATAACAAATTGTAAATCTCATTGGATAGCGATGTAACATCTATCCTGGTTGTCGAAATCCTCTCCAGGAATCCTCGTTTTCATCAGATTGCAATTGTAACGAAGGTATTAATTTCAAACTTTCGACGCGCGGAAAAATTTTGAAGAGGTTGGTTCTGCTTCTTAGTCGGTATTTCTGGAACAATTTCAATCTCGATCTCGAAGCAGCGCCAAGAAAGAATACGAAACTTCCACTTAAGATAATAAATTGAAAAATCAACTGGAATCGCAGGGCGTTTGAAGCAAAACATGGCACTTGGAACCCCGGTTTCCCTTAGCTTCTGTTACGCTGCACTCGGCCAAGGTTTTCATTACACAACGCCGATAATTCTAATTTCCTGTAGCACGCAACCGGCTGCTTACGCGGAAGCGTTCCTAAACGCGCGGCCACGTCTAATTACGGAAGCGAGGAAACTCGAGGCGGCCTCGGGAAGCACTCGTTTCCGGCAGACGAACGACCAGAAGGGAGAGAAAGAAAAATCGTCGAAGCAAGGGGTGAAAGACGTTGGCGGAGTGTTTTGTAGGTCAGAGTGTTGCGGAACCTTCCTCCACTTGCCCAAGACCTGTCTTCCTCTGTTTATTCTCTAAGTAACATTAACGATGCTATCGCCGTAAATTAAATTCCTTTTTCTCCTCCCTCCTTTTTCACGGTGTTAACCGACTAATTGGGACTGCTTGGTCGCTGCTGTAACTTCTCCCGATCTAATTAAATTTGTTTCATTTAAATACACGATTCGCCGTTATCCCGGAGATTTACGACGATAATCAGCTTACACTCGCTCGAACCTTTCGTCCGATTCTCGCGAACAGAGGCTCGTCCGATTACCCGTGCTCGTATAATCGGGGAAAATCGAAGGTCAAAACGAGCAGTTACCTCGTCGCTTCGCCCGTGCGCGGTCGCTGAAAGCAAGGTAGAATTGCCGATACATTTTCATCGACGCTACGTTCGAAAATTCTTGGCGAAAGAAATTCCACGTTCGACCTCGCGTCGAGCAAATTTACACACCGAACGCAATTAATTTCGCGCGATCTAGCGCTAGTCCGCGATATAACAACCCGCGACTGGTTCGAAGCCCAGCTTCCCCATTCTCTGGAGGAGAACTAAAGCCCGACAAAGAGACTCGTAATAGATTATCACGGGCCAGAGCAAACGGTCCAATCCGTAATGTTCATTCTTCTGGTTCTTTCGGTGGAGCTGACACCAGGGAGGCGGCAGGGTATGAAAACCGCAGAGCGTGGAGGCTTGAACCCGTGGAACGTTCACCTCGTTTCGCCTCCACGGGTCGTCGTCTTAAGAATGACTGCCACTTAAGTGGCTGGAGAGGTCGGGGCGGCGCGGGGGGAAAATGTCGGAACGAGCGGCGGAGAAAAAGGGGTCGGCGGGAAGGGCGGTTAGACACGCGAGGGAACGGAGGGATGGCGAAACGATGATCTCGAAGAGAAGACGAATAACCTGCCGAGCAGCACCGCCGACGAGCCTGCAACTTTTCTATTACGGCCGAACGGTGTACAGAGGAACACGCGACAACTAGTTCCATCATGATCATCGCGAGAAATAACGCGAGGGCTTAGCGGTTCGCGATTCAATCCAGCGGCTGACGTGCCGTTTATCACGCCTGTTCTCCGCCGTCAACGCCAAGGGACATCGAATTTTCCGGTTTCAGCGAAAATTCCAGCAACCCGACTACCGAATCCTCCTCTTCGTCTCCGGTACCAACACCGTTCCGCGAATTTCGCACGTGAACCGGTCGAAAAGGTGTCGCTGAACGCACAAACGACGGGAGACAGAGTTATGATAGGAATGTTGTAATTCATGGTGATCGGATCGGGTTGAGACGGAACCAGCGGGCGTTGGCAATCGCGGCCCGGTAATCTCAAGCCATTAACTGTCCACCGATATACCGGTTCCCTTAATCGACAGCCCTGTGACTCCCGTGATCAATAGTGCGCGCGGCAATCGAGCTCTAATTTCTGGGGACGCGGCACCGCCAGTTTCTGCGGTAATGCCCATAATGCTCCGCTGATTGTGCTTAAACTGTCGTTTAACAAGCTATACGGATATCGATCATTTCCGTCTATCATCGGTTCCTCTTCTCGCAGCGCCCCTTTTTCCCGCCTATCACCAACCCCTTTTTCTTCCCGATCAACTGAAGAACCTCGCTGGCCCCCGATGGTCTCCGATGGTTCCCGAGACTTTGCGAGGTCTCGAGGAAATCGAACGACCACGCGATTAATATTCAACGCGTCGTCCAACCCCGACGCCGACTCGCGATTGCCGATCTTCGAGGGAAGCGTTTCCGAGAAGTGGGAGAAACTTTTGAGGCTGCGAGGTCGAAGTGCGAGTGACATATCCGTGGGTTGTTCGGGGGGACAGGTGGTAGTTAAGGGTAAACTATCCCCGGTAATCGTAGCCGATGAAAAGGAACATTAACCGGGGCCGGGTAACGCGGACACGCGAAACGCTCGGATGGCTAGATGACGTAAGGTGTAACTGTATAACCGTAACTGTAACCGCCACTTATCTCGGGGCAGTCAGCAGTAATTGGAAACGGGACACCGGGGTGGATGTGGCCGGGCTGCGACGAAACTGTCGCGCGATTTGTAGCAGGGTCACGCGTGCGATTCCATCCAGCCGGCCGGTTACCCGGCCAAATTAATCATCGCCGACGGATTAAGCCGCGCCTCACGCCTCGCTGGAATTTTCCAGCTTTCCCGGCTAGCCGGCCGATATGTGCCCCGCTGATTTACGCCGCTGCTCCTGGGGATAATCGTTCCCTTCGACCGAAGAAACGAGGAGACGTCGCGAGAGATCGAGGAGTCGCGTTCGATTTGATCCTCGTCGAAGGGAAGTCGCGCGGGTGGGATTCTCGCCGAAAAATCAGAGGTGCTGTCGATTCGCAATTACGTTAATGGTAATTCCGAGTCACGGTTCGAGCTGGTAAACGACGTGGGAACCGGAGGGCGATACGAAGACCCGACAGCATGGCAGACACGCATCGCGGTGACAGCAAAGCGGAACGCGGCAGAGGCGCGATAACAGAGGAGAAGCAACGCGGTAGATAAACGAGGGCATAGTGGTAGAAAGATGACAGGGGAACAGAGGTATGCTGGTATCGCGATACGAGTAAGGTGGCACGGTGAAACGCGTGGCAGGGCAAAAATGCCCGCGTGACAACGCGGACAATGAGAATTTTACCAACTCTAGAAATTGCTAATTATTATACTTGCGTCGCGCATCTCGCTGAAATCAAAATTACACGACAAATTGCATATTCTCGCGGTTAATTAGCTGACTCGCGGTAATTGAATAATTTTATTTGCCTGCTGCGACAAATTCCTGCTTTTTTTTTCATTTTGTTTTGTTTTTCTTCTTTCGCCGATGTTTTCCCGGGATGCAGAATAACAACGCGATTCTATTATTTACGGTGGGAAAAAGACAAATTAACGCAGAGATTGCTTCATTTGTCCGGGGATGATGCATGGTTGACGTGATCGATTCGGCCATAACGTTTAATCTTCCCGCTGGATATATCGATAGCATTTAAGCTCGCTGCTAAGCGAGGCGGGCGATTTCTCTTTCCTTTGACGTGACGTGGAAAAGAAAAGCTCGGTGCTCGTTCGAGAGAAAATCAATTAAGAAGAGAATGTCAGGTATAATAAGAACGAAACAATACTGCGAAGCAATTTTCGTACTAGAGCAGCTGAATGAATTCGAACGAAAGATGGGAAATTTCCGTAGAGATCGAATTAAGCGTCGATTCGCGTCTTAGACAATTAAAAGTCCTTCGCCGGTGCAACGGGCGTTAATTAACGGGCGGCTAATTAATTGAATCTCCGCTGCGATATGACTTTAGAAACACGACCGTTCTTCCGCGTCGGTTCCGATCGCCGAGGAAAATCGACGATATAAAAGACCTCTAGAACTTCCCATCGATCTCCGCGACGTTGTCTCGCGCAATAAAATTCGGACAGGAATGGACGCGATCGAATTTCCCGCGACTCTGTCTCGCGACGCGCATTCGATAAGCTAATCAGGATCGATTCCAGGGGCTGTTATCTGTTTTTCAATTTTAGCCGGAATGTTATGGTTGGTTGAGCGTATGCCGGTCGGTGCGCCCCTAGGGTGAGATAGCGCTTCGCAAATGTTTGCCTAGAATTTCCTCGACGTAATTCACAGCCACCGATATTTTGTCTCAATTGCACCAGCTCTAAGATACCGCCCCCGGTGGAGAATACCTATTTGACTATAGACGGGAAACTGCCTTCGACATTGCCCTTTTACGAGCTCGGTTATGCGACGGGCAAATAACGCGACGCGTGCATGGCGCCGTTGCCACGCGTGTAAACAGACCGCGAAATTTCACTGGCATCGACGCCCGTTGAATTAGAATGATGTTTCGCGATACTCCCGGGAAAATGGCCAGCGCGGAGTTATATGGCACAGAGAGAGAGTAATTGGAGGAGTGGATACGGTTGCTGGTTTAACTAGCGCGGAATTATTGTCCAATGACAGACCCCGGAGCGAACTTGCAAAGCTACGAAAGATCAGACGGATTAAATCTTCGGGTTTCAAAAAATAGACGGAACGCGTGAGCGTAGAGAAGATACTTATGAGGAGGGAGGGAGGTAAGAATATGAGGGAAAGAAAAGAAAAAAATCGTCGCGTTATATCCTCTTGCCGGGCCGGTGTTCGTCTGTGTGACAAATGGACTGCGCTTTTTGCCGACGTCCGCGCTCTTTTCCGAAAGCAGTCTGTTTCAAAGCGTAGTACCAAGGAAAATGGAATCATGCTAATAAGTGGACTAATGCTGCTGCTCAAAGGGAGGGACGAGCAGTCTCCTTCGCCCCATCCACTCGGCTGTTCGCCGCACAGCTCGGATCTAGCTCCAGGCGTGTTTGACAGGGTGGAAAGCCTCCGTTATCCAACACTGTGTCGCTTATTTGTGTTACGCGATACTTCCCGCATGCTAATTAGCAGATATGGTTAAGCGATGCTTGCCAGCCGCTCCCATCGTCTTCTTCCAACCCCCGGTCATCGGAGAGCATCGGGATAGCGCATTTGAGAAACGATCCGGGGCGTCGCGACGCGACACGTTCTCTCTCTGACTCCCGTCCTCGTCGCGTCGACGAAACCGACCTGGTGGTGAAACGGATAAACGATTTCGCGACTCTATCGATCGAGAGACCATCGCGTCGAACAATGGTCGCAAGAGCGGAAGAATTTTGATAATTTCCCTAGATTTCGAAGGGGGTAACGGTTCGAGCATCGATTCGCGATTACCGGCGGAGAGTTCGGTCGTCGAGACGGTACAGTCTCGTTGGAAAATTATTTCCCGACCGCGTCTGCGCTCTTTTATTTATCGCGTGTTCTCGGATATCGATTCGCGAATGGAAATTCACCGCGCGGAGGAGTTTGACGTTCGAAGCGTTCGAAGCAAGTTCTAGGGACTTCTCTGGCCAAAAGTTACACCTCCGGACTGTTCGATTGTTCGCGG
Organism: Euglossa dilemma; assembly: GCA_002201625.1. Taxonomy (NCBI): domain Eukaryota; kingdom Metazoa; phylum Arthropoda; class Insecta; order Hymenoptera; family Apidae; genus Euglossa; species Euglossa dilemma. Next base: position 1,008,293 of record NIJG01000028.1, on the reverse strand, counting down.
GAAAGGAGAAAAAAGGCCGAGGCGTGCACCAAGTTTCATTAGACTGGCCGCGTTCGCGGAATATTAAATCGCTATTTCACGCGTTTTCTTTCGGTCCGCGTTTGTCGTAAATGCGCGCGAGGCGGCGCGAATATTCGCGAAATACCGAGACGCGGAATGAGAACACTCCGTAAACGCTTCGCAGCAGCCGGATGGACAAACAGTGAACGGAGAAAACGTAGCTACGGAGGAGAGGGTAAAGGTTTTCATCTAGTTTTGTCTAGTTCGACGAAACGAAGACGTCAGAGCGCGTAATCTCGAGTTAAGCCGCGCTTTGGATTTTTCCAACAGCCCGAGGCAGCGTCAGGTAACGCGCGGATAAACTATCGATCGCGACAGGCAAACGCGTAATTTGTGGAAATCCGGTGGAAATTCGTGGAATTAATCAACCGGACTGACGAAGGTTTATTTGGCTCTGGTGGTGTATTTTTCGCAAACCCTATCTCGCAGCCATTCATTTTGTCCACGCTCGATTATCGAGAAACGCGAGCAGCCGGACGGTGCCGCCCGAGACTTGTAAGCCGAGCGGATATCCTCGCGATTAAGAACCCTGCGTGCGCTCCTCTACTAACCATACCGAGATCCTTGCATCGAGCAATTGTTCTCCAATCACGGTAATTAGACGATGTTTGTTTTTAATTTACGAGCGCGCCTCGGACGCCGGCAGACGAACGATAACGCTGGAATAATGCCGGAATAACGCTGGAATAAGGTTGGAACAATGCTGGAATGACGCCATAGAATTACTAAATGCAAATATTCTCTGGGAGAAGAAGTATCGCAACTCTTGTGTTTCTTCTTTCTCTTCTCTTCCAGTATGGAACGCGAGATTAAAGTCGACTTTCCAATCGGTCAGATCTTCGCGAGCGACGTAATGGACGCCTGTAATCTCGTCGCGGCAGGATTATCTCAACTCGATCGGCAGGTCCCTTCGGCTCGCTTACAATTTTTAAATCGTCGGGGTTAACGGACGAGGGATGAAAGGAGGGTGGAGAGGCGGGTGGAAACGGAGGAAAGGGACAAGTTCGGAATGGGTGAAACTAAACTGGACTCGCGGAAACAAGTTGAACGGAAAGGGAAAAAGAAGGAGGGGGAATCGGGCGGATTGTAAAAGACGCGCGGGTAAAATCGGGTGGCGAGCGAGCGCGGGTCGGAAGGCGCATTGTAAAGTATAACAATGCAACCGGAAGCCGGGAGGCACGCTAAGAGTGTCCCCGGTGAGTTTCGACCGCTATCTCGCGATTTATTGCCCAAACCATTTGTGCCGTCTTATTTAACTTCCGCTTTCCAATAGCCGGCCCTAGAGCTTGATTTACCGGCGATGCTCGCCGGTGACCTCGCTTATTAAACTTCTGGCTACGTGAGAATTCTCCTCGCGATAACGCCTCGAGGAATTGGAATCACGGGCTGTTCGCGAGATTCGGGCTGTGTATTAAAACTCGGCCAGCATCCGGATGTTCCAGGTCGGTTGCAAAGATAACAACGCGTTCCGTCTTGTCGAGGTGCAGCGATATTTCGACGGACGATGCATTTTTGCCTAGGAATTAGAGGCGGCTTCCACGAAATATAGTCGAAGAATTGACGCTTCCACGATCTCGAGGATCAATTAGAATACTGGCGATCGCATCGACGCAGTTCTTTGACCGGTATCGGTTAAAACTCTTGTTCTCTGTTCTATCTCTTTCCACTCGCGAAAACCAGGAGAGGATATCGATACACTTGTTGAAGCGTTTACACGTCGACGTGAAATCAAATTGCATCTCGGCGCGGCGATATTCAGCGAGCCGATAAAAACTTTTGGGAACCTTTTAGCGCGCTTCATTATGGGAGATGAAAAGGTCGCGAGAGAGTGGAGCCGGGGGTTATCGGATCGGAAAGTTTGGCAATCGATCAACGAAAAGGCAGAAGCTCGACCGAAGATCGGTACCGATATACGACCTACGCGACAAAACAGCCAACTTCGGGAAAGCGTCCGTATTTCTACGTGACGTGCATTCTTCGGGTTGAAGTGGCGCATTCCGCTCGAGAGGAGGCCGGAAAAGGATGAATCGACGCGTGCACGACCGCCACCGTCTCGTCGCGGTAGCGTCGCGCGAACGAGCGAACAACCGTTCATACGTTCCGCACGGCGTGCATGACGAATGGCTGGAAAAAGCTCGCCTGGAAACCGAGTGACAGGATGCAAAGTTATGGATACCACCACCCACCGAATTCCGACTACGCCGGCAATCCGAGCCTTCTCTTTCCCCTCTCCCTCTCGTCCCTTTCTCATCCTATCTCTCTCTGTACCTCTCTGCGCTTCTCTCCTCCTTCTCGGAATATCTACTACCGTCTGGCCTATCCCTCTTCTCCTCTACTGTCTCTTCCTTCGCTCGTCCATCGCTTACCGCACACCGCGCTTTCCCTTCTCCAAGTTTCTATTCTTCCTGCGCAATTCCACCTGCAACGAGCCTGCACCTGGCACGCTTAACAAGCCCGGAAACTGCTCGCGCTAAGCTGGGCTTTCCCTAAACCCCATCGTCCTTCTTCTACGGCTCGTCATTTGTCCTATTCCGGCGTCGTCTCTTTCCGCTTTCCTATATATATACATACTACTGCCACTGCGCGCTAACGCTCCCTTTCCCTTCTCCCTTCTTCGCGGAGCGCGCGCGTTCCGCTCTAGCTACTCAACGCACCTCCATTGTGTACGTCGTTGTTCCAGGATTAATTCTTCCGCGGAATTAGAGGATCACGCGGTCTCCGGGCGCGTGTTCAGCGCGATTGATGGAATTAACGCGATTCCCACAGTTCGAGGTTTTGGGGGAGCTTTAGAGCAGAGTGGGGCTTGCGCGGGGATGGCTGTGTGGGTTTGGTGCAATTGCGACGCGCAGCGAGGGAAGAGAGAGAGGGAGAGAGAGAGAGAGTTCGTCGGTGGCTTTGACTCGTTTCCAAGTCGTTGGAATTTATTATTTTTGTTCCTGGTACGGGTGACGGTAGTTACCCGTGTGTAATTTTCTAGGAAATGTGCTCATTGCAGTTCCACGCGAAATTAGTAGACGAATGCAACGCGGTTTCTTCCTTTGACCGTAACTTTACCGGTCTCTCTCTCTCTCTCTCTCTCTCTCTCTCTCTCTCTCTCTCTCTCTCTGTGTCAACGAAATTTATTTTTTTCCTCACTGAGGATACGAGAGAGAGAGAGAGAGAGAGAAGCGCACGCGCGCGGTCGTTCTTCGATTTTCCAGGAAATGCACATTAGGAGATAACACCCTCTCGCGCAGACGATGCATGAGTCATTCTTCGAATCGGTCTTGTGCACACAGTGCATCGCATTTCCTTATCCGGGGAGATTCCAAAGAATTTCTTGCTGCAAACAGAAGCGAGACGAAGTCGCGCGGAGGAAGAGTGACAGGTCGAAAAAATAGACGAGGGTGCGGGAAAAGAGAAAAAGTGTGGAAAACTTTCCACGCGCACACGTACACTGTTGGAACATTGTACGTCGATTTCCATCGGGATATTATTTGGAAGGGATGAAAAATTGGATGAAGGTGCGTGGGAATCGAACTCGAGGCAGGGTGACAGCCGAGTGCTTTGTCATCCAAATACCTAGACGTTTCTTTAATTACTTTTGTACGCGACCACTTAAGGTCTGCTCTAGACTCGCAACCTCTATATTTCCCGTCAACCGAACGAAATTGATCGCGAATTGATCTCGACGAGTTTAATTATCAGCCGACACGCCAAGGATGTCTTTTGATAATTTGTCGAAGAAACAGCTATCCAAGGAACGATTATATTTTACAGATCCCTTCAGAGCGCGCTAATCAGCTTAAGTGTTCATTTTTCCGTATGTTCTCGATTGCGGCGTGCCGCTAACGAGCACCGTTAAAGAGGCCGGCTAAATGAAAAATCTTAATTACGCTTTGTTACAGCATTGTGTTCGCCGCGAGTTTAATGGACTTAATCGCAATCAACGGAGAGCACTTTCGAACGTCCGACATTCCCCGATTAAATATCGCAACGATCGAATCCCCGGCCATTATCTCTCTGTAACAATCCCTTAATAGAATTTGCGCAATCGTTAACGAAACGACAGCGATTATGTCGATGAATTTCGTAGCTATTGCGCGTAACGAACTCCGCGCGACTTTGTTCCCCGCGTTTAACCATTTATCCGGCAAAACAATTTTCCTACGAAATATTGGGAAGGAAGAACGGCGTGGATCACGGTTCGAGCGGGATCACGCGGCGATTCACGAGCGAGCGAAGGATAACGGTCCCCTACACGCGGAATTAAATGTTGTACTCCATCGATTAGGCTAATCTGCGCTGATAAATGTAGACACGGAGGCTTAGCTTAAAGCTCGGCTTTAAGGCCGCGTCTCCTGACCTTTTAACGATATTGATTCAACCACCAACTCCAATGTTCGGCTATCTGGCCGAGTCCTCTCGCGTCGGTGACGAAATCGAGCCGAGCGAGTTTTCTTATCACGCGGAAAGGTTTATTCGAGGAATCGCCTTGGAACGTGGGGCTCCGCTTTCCTACGATGAGGCTGAAACGGACACGGATTTAGGAAGAATCGCGGTAACAGGCGGACCAAGGTTTACAGGTTTCCACGCGGCAATTACAGCCAGCTGTAGCTCTGGATTAACCCTTCCACGCTTCACTCGGGAATAGCGACTGTCATACTCGCGCGAATTTTCCTCACGGCCGACACGCTCCGCTCCAGGCAGAATTCGAAATGAAGAACGCTTTACGATGTTGCATGATTAATGCAACACGCTATTACAAGGCGCATCCGCGGTTCTATCCTCGCGGCACGTACACGCGGAAAGCGGAAAACGTAAAGCGGAGGCAAGAGGCAGACGCATGCGTATCGCGGCTATCGTTCCCGATGATTATCCTCGTGGCTTTTAACGAAGGCCGGTAGTGAGAAGCCGAAAACGCTAATGGTAGCGAATTGGAGGACACTTTGACGAGCTGGTTTAAACGATGTTCTCTCTGGCCGATCCAACACTGGCCGGAGGGGGAATCGTTCGCCATGGAAGAACTCGTCTGACAGAGACGAACCGTTCCGCTTGGCGGAATTTTTGAATCAAGAAAATATTCCCTCCCCGTATTCTCGATACGATTCCTCCTCTCCTTTCGATACACCGTTTGTGCTTCAAATATTTGTTACATGTCCCTGCAACTCGCTGGGAGACAAAAGGACGGCAGTTGCATCGATCGCAGCTCGTCCCCAAGAAGCTACAAGGAAAACACGCTTTTTACGCCCGGCATCCATTCCGTCCAGGTTTCCAATCATTCCCCACACGCTTCGCCATCCTCGAAAATATGAAGGAAAAAGAGTAACGAGGGAGACGGAACGGTCAGAGGAAGCTGCCAGCGGCAACGCCTTTTTCGATATCCATCGCGTTCAAAGAAGTCCGGAATTAACGATCCGCTATACCTCGCGTAAATTCTCCAAATCTACCGGCAGGTAAGAACTAATTAAAAATAAAACGCCAAAGGTTCTCGTGCTGAAAGCTCGTTTGTCTCTTAAGAACGTTGGCAGGTTAACCGAGGAGTGGCAAGATCCGTCAAAGGTAAAGTCTGAAGGGAGTTCTTTTTCTCTTCTCGGGCGTCGGAGAAGCGGAGAATGGAAAGGCGCGATCCTGGCCTGCGCGACTAATAAGCAACGTGCACGTCAAACACACCCCGTGACATCTCGCGAACGTAAATTCTCTCGGAATGACGTGAACGCGTGTCGCCGGGCCGTCGATGGAATAGGACGGTCTAAGACTAATTGCCCCGTCGGATCAAGCGTTTCATCGACGAAAGGTACACGAACGGTGCTCCTGTGTGTACGTGTGTTTAGGTTCTCGGGCTGTGTGCAGCCGACAATAATCACCGGCGACATACGAGCGCCGAGTAATCGCCGGTTGTGTCTCATGGGAACGCAGTTTTCTCTCCATCTGGCAACGCATCCACCGATGAAACGTCTGCTTTTCTGCCCCGTCTGTTCGATAACCGATACACCGGGATCGGCCGATGCTTAAAAAGGAGGGAACGATCGCGGCGATCGATGCGAGAACGCGAATGCCAGTCGGTCAGGACATTTTCATCGGCGACGGTTGATCTTGGAAAGAGCCGTGGCACGAACGGTGGGAAAGAAAAAAAGATTTCTATGGGCAGAGCGTAATCGAGCAGGGATGCGCGGCGATTCTTTCGCAATGGCTGGCCAATCCCAAAACCATCGACCACGTCGAACGGGTATTCGATGAGCATCGAGGAAGATGCCAGAAGCGCAGATTTATAGGACACGTCAAGTAATGTGGACAAAGAGCCGAGACGCTGATGGAATGAGCTCGCAGAGTGGCGGGGCGGTTGAAAGAGGAGAAAAGCGAGGATACAATCCCGGCGATCCTCGTTGGTCAACCGAACGATACACCGGGCCAACCGTAAATCACGCATCAGTGGCGATTGGTCTTAATTTCCTGCGGTTACGTGTCCCGAAACCCAATTCCTCCCGACAACTGTCTTCGGAACGAAGGAACGTGGCCGTAGGAACGTGATTCCCTGGCAATTCCCCTTTTCTTTCCCGAGGATAACGTCAGCCGGCCTGTCAAATCAACCGGACTTAGAGGACAACCGACCTATTACCCGGAGATCTTTCTCGTTTATCGACTATCAAACTCGTTCCGGGCTGTTTGGACAGGGATTACGGGAACCGTTGGCAAAAGCGGCACTCGGAGTTCAACGCGGCATAACGCTGCATAGCGCGAGTCGCGCAGCCGAGCACCCTTTTCGACCCTTCTGCCGAGGGACTCGGAAATACTGCCTCGGTCCTCGAGAGAAATCGCCGATCCTCCAGGGACGGTGGGAAAGATTTTTTCGCGACCACTTGCTGATTCGCGCGAGAGAGAGAGAGGAAATTGTGTCAAGGTGAATCTAGCCGGGATCGAGAGTGTCGGATATTGCTGGTAGATCAGATGGAAGCGAACATACAGACGTTCCCGGGAAAGCACACACCCTGTTAGGACTATCGACGGAGAGAGCCTTGGATGCCCGAGAGCTGTTTTCTCACCTACATTCCGGCGCCGTTGCTGTGAAAATATTTGACCACGTTTTAGGAAAATTTCGCGACCTGGAAACAGCCGGTCGCCCGGGTCCAGTTTATTCTACCTTCGTGGAAAATTCAATGCAGCACGGGACGAGATTTTTGTTTGCTATCCCGGGGATAAGTTTCGCGATAGTTCTTTCTCCGCTCATCGGAAACGAAGCCAAAGTTTCCTTTTCCCCTTGCGATAGATTACGCGCCGAGCGGGTCCCTCCCCGCGACTAATTACGAAAAGGGAATTTTAATCCGGTGTACTCAGCCAGGAAAAATATTTGGCCAATGCCGGGAAGTCGAGCTCCAGTCGAGATGTAATTGACGCTCGTTTTGGAAAGGACCACACGGGCATACTTGATCGAATTTCGGAATCCTGTTTACGTACCAACCATTCCATCAGCCCTTTGTAAACCGACATTTTCCTTTCTCCAACTCAAACAACGATCCAACTCGGCGAGAGCGCGGGACTGGTCATCTTGAAAATGGTTCTGAATAAGGTATTAGTTTCCCTTTGCAAAGTTACCCTTTCGATACGGACGATCGATGTTCGGCAAACCAGACACGGTGTTTTGTTAACTATCGATTCGATTGTTTAGCGCAACACCTAGAAATATTTCACCGTCCATGGGATTTCTATCGGCGCGCCTCGTGTCTGACCATACGACCGACCTTATTCGCTTCGCTCCGCTATTCGTCTTTCAGAAGCGTTTTCCGCCAAATTTATCATAGACCGATTACCTCTTCGAGACAGTTCCAAAGAGAACGAACAACTTCCGAACCGGTATTAAATGCGAATAGTTATTTCTCATTTTCGTCCCAGATAAAATGAGTGGAAAACGAGGTCGCATGGAGCATACGTTTATACGAACTTCTTTCTTATTTCGCAGTCTCGAATTCGCCCCTGTATTCCTCGCGTAGAACTCGGGGCTCTGTATAAAATATAACTCGTTGGTATGCTTTTGGAGAATTCTTCTTCGAATGAATATCGTCCCCGTTTCACGGAACAATGTTCTCCGACCGTTTGACGAAAGACAACGACGCCGACGAGCAAAGGTCGCCTCTCGCACAGCTCGGATCACCTTTGCCGATCTCGGGATGATATTTACCCCCATTAATCGCAGTCTAATCCCTGGGAAAGAATCGAGGGTGGTCGAAACATGGATCACGATTCGTGGCAATTACCGTGAATATCAGCCACGGTGGAAATTCTTGGAGGCTGAGGCGAGCCGCAGCACGAATGGAAGAAGATTCGTATAATCCCGGACGGGAGTCTTAGGAATTAAGACGGGGAAGCTTATCTCGCGAGGCTTGGACCGGGGAGAGAGCTGGCTTTTTACTGGAGATCGTCAACCCCTTTTATCCGGCATCTTCCACTTTCAGCTAGCATTCACCTGCTGTGCCGCGCTCGAGAGGAATATTCGAGTGAATCCAGAACGGTCGAAGGCTCGGCGTAGAGAAAAGAGTTATCTTGCTCCTCGTTCCCTTTAAATGCTACTGCCTCGTTCGCCAACCCTCCTAACGGTCTTGCTTTTCAGAATAAACTTAATTTCCTTCGCTCTGCCGGTGCCAAAGGAACGCGCCGCGACCAACTTTTCTTCTCGATCCACTCCTCGAGCATTCGGTTTTAGGGAAAGATCGATCCCCACGGGGCCAGGCGAGAGAAATTCCGCGGAATCTCGATCTAATAGCAAGTTTGCCGGATTTGCGTTGCAGTCATCGAGCGAAGAGGGAGGAACTGCTCGAATTCGGATGCTTCAGTCATAAATTTCCATCGTCCGTGGACCTCCGCCGCTGACAGTGAAATATAGAGCCATTAAATTCGTATAAACTTCGCGCACCTTCCTCACGGATGTTCGCGATCAATTGGTCGGCTAATTTCCGAGGAATCAACGAGATTCCATTAGCAGCCGTACAATCGTTGGTATTTTATTAACCGACAGGCAAACCCAGTCGGTTAATTGATCTCTACGGTACGCGCAGACGCTGGCCGGCCTCCATGCCGATGGAAAATTCTGACATCCCAGCCCGTCAGCGAATCCAGACGACCAAGCAGTGTATAAATAGGCAACGAGAGGAAGGAAACAAGGGGAGAGAGAGGTAAGAGCGCGCGTACAAAGAGCAAGGTTATAAAGAGACCAGACGAGACGAGATTCGAGTTTCCCAAGCTGCACCCCTGCCTGCGAACACCATTAACGTAAATAGTTCTCTTCGCCGGGGAACCGATACTCGGCCGATACTCGTAGAAACGTAGGAAACGCGGCGAAGCTGGAGGGAAAAATGGAGAGAAATTCGAAGGAGAAACCCGATGGCGAAGTTGTTGCCGGGAATGTCGGATTCCCGTTACCGCGTGGCTTCGGACGAGATGACAGCGACCTATCGCGAGTTTTCAGGTAAGCTGCCAGCAAATGCGACTGTCTGAACTCTGTCCTGGCGAAACCGCGGCTCTTACCACGGGGAACAGAGGTTCGGGAACAGCTCAGGGAAAGAGATTCCGCGCGTACGCGATAGCCAACACGTTCCACGGGAAATAAAATCAGATTCCGGAACAGGTTTTCGATCTTCTTCTCTATCGAACGGAACAAATTCCGATATTCCTGTAACGTTGTGCAACGCGACATTATTATTCCGTTCGATCGGGCCAGTGAATCATCCTCGACCGGGATCACCGCGGAGATCGAAGCTATTTCGATTCCGCCTCTCTTCTACCGCCCGAACAAGATACGCGCCGTGTTATTTATGCGAACGAATGAGAGGAAAAATCGAGGGAACTTTTCCAACGGCGGTAACCTATTACGGAATATCTGCTGTTTGCCTCGCGGCGATAACGCCTTTCTCTTCTTGATCAGTCCACTCTGCCGTGGCTTCGTACGAGGAAGAAGAGGTCAGACGAAAGAAGTTTTCGGGAAGAAAAGCTTTCCTTCGTGCGTTCTCTTTAGCTCTTCTCGAGAGGAGATTCTCGCGAAGGATGGAGACGATGTGCAACGAATGAATTACTCGAGTTATGAAAGAGAGGAATTTTTTTTCGACAGAGAGCATTCCCGGTCGTTAGTTTTCACATCGGGTTGCAATGAAATCGCGGTTAAGCGTTTGTTGGTCGAGGGGCGGGTCTCGGCTACTGGCAACCACCTCTTCGTCCCAGGAGGGCCGACCGCGTCTTGGTTAGGACTTCGTTACCCTCTGTTAGGCTCTGCTAGTGTCTAACTTGGATTTTGGTTATCCCGGAGAGTAGTCGGTGCGTGTCCGCTTTGGCCGTAGCCCGGTCTCGGTTAGATCTCCCTCAGGCCTTGCCCGGGACTAAGTTCCAGTTAATTCAAAGTTAATCAACGTTATTTTGCAGCGGCGGTTCAGCGCAGAACACACAGGCTATCGTCGGGCAAGTTTCGGTTTTGTCATTAATCAAGAGCAACGGTTCAAGTAGGAACCTTGAGCTAACGTTATTACAAGAAACTTTCCTCGCTCGTTTATTTCAAAATATTAATTAGGCGGAGTCGCGGGATATCGAGAAGCGGAAGTGGTCCAACAATTCCGAGTACCGCCGCGGCGCTGGCCGAGTTGATTTTTCGCCAGGGTGCTTAGCCGTCTCCGTCGCGAATCCCCCTGCGAGCATGCAGCGGCCAGCCGAGTCGTTCATTTGTTCAGAAATTCGCGATAATTAGATCAGCCGATTCCGCGGCGACTTCGTGCGGAAAATTCCGAACGAGGTGGCTCGACGCAATCTCGTTTCTGCCAACCCCCGGAGGATCGCCGCGGACGTCCAGACATACAGCGGTCGTTTTACATCGTTTTACGTCGTTTTACAGCAGCGGACGCGCAATCCGAGTTTGCGATCGGTCTTTGTTGCCGCATCGCATATCGTTACGGGACTTGTGCGAATTAGCGAGCTGCGTCCGGTAACGATAATCCGGAACGAGGCACGAGATCGCTCTTTTTCCGCTAATCGATTGTTCGTATCGCGGACAGTTATCAGCCACGCTCTCTCTCGTCAAAGGAAAGGTCGACTTTCACAAGTGGTGTGTTCTCGGCGCTGGGATTTATCGGGAGCAGCCATATTGCAATTAGTATGTCGTGTGGGAGATGTCCGCTGTAGAGTAATTCCGGTTAATTAATCGGACCGGATTACTCGTTTGCGCGTGGAAATGGTTAAGGGATTAAACACACGGGGAAAGCGTGGATTGGTGGGTGATATTAGGTAATATCGGTGTATTATGCACCGGCAAAGTGTAATTACTTAAGACTGGCGGCACGTTTAACTGGCGGCGAGAATAGACGATAAACAGGCCGGATAGCACGTGTTTTTACGCGAAATAGGATTTGACAGGAAGTTCCGCGCTCTTAGGCAGCGAAAGGCTCTCCGGAAACTTTCCCATGCACTTTACCGCGCGCGATTCGTGTTTTCATCGCGAAACTTGGGTAATTGAGAACTTTCTACTTTATAACTGTCCATCATAACGACTCATAGCCAGCAGGCAGTTCCGCCGCGCGCGTAAGAACGCCGTTTCATTCGCCGTGAACTTTCTTTCAGCATTTCCACGGGAAAGATCGGGAAAAACGGCAGTTCGAGCCGAGTGCCAAAACCCATTTCCAGATTTCCAGCTAACTTCGATTCCGCGGGAATCGATGCCGGACCTCTCGTTAAATCCCAGAGGCGACCAACCGGCCCACGATGGCTATTCGTTATCCAGAGTTTGTTTCGTAATTTTTACACGCCGGCGGATTATTCCGTGCCGAAATCGAGGACAAAATGGTCGCAAATTGCAGTCCATTGTACACGGAGAATAATAGTTTTCTCTAAAATAATATCTCGATGGTATTTACGCGAGTCGGCGTGCGCGCGTAGTTTCGCGGACACAGTTTCGCGGAATATTCGTCGTTAAACGGGCGAGTATCATCGGAGGCCATATGTATGTAAAATATAATATCCCACGGGGTGCGATCCTGGCGTGTACAGAACAACAAACTTCCAGCCGTTTCCGATTTTCCCCCGGCTTGCTGTCGTCGATGCTTCGCCGCGATACGGCTGAATTAAACGGTGATAAAGGTCGACGATAGTCTGCCTCGCGATGAATAATTCAGCAGGAAAGTAGATGCTGGAGAATTTCTTTCTTAAAGCCCTTAAGCGGGCGAACGTCGCCTGGGTTTTGTTGAAAATGAGAGGCTGCGAGAGATTGAAATTTGCCGAGTACTATGGCATTAATGCCGCCGGGGAAACGCGTTTCAAAGTGTCACCGATCAGCGGCACAAGCGGACCATTACCGACCATTACCGACGATTACCGACAGATCAGCCAGAAATTACGCGTTAGCTGACCCGGAGACGCCGGATGTCTCGGTACGGGGGTCGCTTCCTGCGGGAACAAAGGCTCGCGAAGCGGTGGGGGAACGCGACGTATCGGCTAGCGATTTTATCTCGGGACGAATTTTCAGACGAACGAGATGGGATCGTAATAAGCCAGCGATAATGAAAGAGGAGCCGATTATCAAGGGTTGCCAAGCTCTTCAAGTGCTCGGCGAGATCTAGAGTACTCCTCTCGTGTACTTGCAGCTCCGCGAAGAAGCCTCAGAAGACCTCGAGAAAGCAGAAAGTCCTTGGTGAATATCTGCGGAAGTCTGCGGTCTTCGAACCGCGCGCATCTCGCGAGCATCCGAGTCTCGGAGAAAAATCGTGGAATGGCGTGCGAGTTCCACCAGCCCCGAGGAGAAGAGTATTACGGAAGATTGCCGAGTTACGCGAGCCAGCTTTATTTCCGCTCGTTTTTCAAAAACCTATGAAACGATTAGCGATAGAAAAAGCGAGGAAAAAGAGGGGGGGGGGCTACATTCGTCGCTGTGTTCCTGCGGCAACATTTCGTTCCGGAGAACTCAATTCCGCTTGGAAAATAGGCGGCGCGGCAGAACAAATGGCCGAGCCGGCCTGGATGTCGTCTAATAAATCGCTCGCATGGAGCACCGTAGTTTTTCGTCTTCTTTTACCTGCTACATGCACCCCGCGATTTTTCTCCTTCTCGTTACTTCAATTCTGCATACCGATAGAACGTTCCATCTTCCGCTCCCGTGGCTCTTCGCCGGATGAAAAATTAATTTCAACGGGAATTCAGGCGCCTGCGATCGGCCGCGTTTAAAAAATGTTTAAGCAACGCGCATCCCGAGAACAATCATTTCCTTCGATTCGCGAATAATTAACTCCATCTTTCTACGTTCTGTTCGTCAGCCGGTAAGAATCGATCTCGAATATTCTTCTCGTTAAATATATCACGCGCGTTTAGAATCGGTAGACGGACTGGTCGAAGACCTCTCTAATCCGGGAAGAATACTTCATCGAAGTAATTAGCTCGGAAACGTCGAGAGAGTCCCTGTGAAATGGAGAATCCCGTTGTTTGCGTTATTCGCGGGGCAAATAATCGGGCCGAGTGAGCAGCAATCGGGAAAAGAACAAAAGCAATTTCCCGCTATAGCTCCTCTGCCCCCGTGTCTTTTATTATCTTCCGCGCCTCCTTTCCACGCGCGTTTGCTCGATTATCGACTCGTAAACGTTGTCCCTGCTGGTCGGCTAGCTTCCTTTTCTGGCATCCACCGATTCGTTTTACGAGCTCAGACCGAACACGCCCGGATTAATGATCCGGCTAGCTGTTCGATCCCGTCTCCTCGGTTATGCGAATGCTTCTCGAAATTCTTAGGTGTTTCCAGGCTATATTTCAGGATCACGCGATCGGTTACCTCGAGGAAGATTCCCGGTTGATTTATCGCGGTTCGTTAAAGTATGTATATCGTTCGCAACTGGGAAACAGTTCTGGTATAACGTCGACGAAGAGAGAGAGAGAGAGAGAGAGACTGGCTCGTTCGAATAGAAATTTTCTAGTACACCATGGTGTCGGGTCTGCGCAACCTGAATACAAATTGTAAATTAATTTAAGTTACTGGAAAAGTGTATAATTCCTTACAATGAAGCTCGTCACCGCGAGTTTCCAAGTCACGCTGCAAGATCGCAAATTTGAATTAAAATTCCCTCCGCCCCTCACCTCTACTGTCAGGTATTTCTTAATTATTTAACGAGGCTCGAGCACTCGGCCGCGTGCGTGTTTTATATTCATTCACTGGAATTCGTTTGCGGAATAAATATCATCCAGGTGTAACAACGGCGAGGGGGATGCACTTGCGCAGAGAGTGTGTGTGTGTGAGAGAAAGAGAGAAACGGTTTGCGAATTTTTGTATATTTCTCGCCTCTTGGGATAAATTAAGCGGCGAAAATAATGCGAATAAATGAAATTCCTCCGTCAGAAAGAATCGCAGATCAAAATTTAATCAACATTCTTTCTTCCTGCTGGCCTCGGGATGAAGTTCTCACGGTGGGACAGGATAATTCGGGACACCCTGTGTATTCCTCGGTCTAACGAATCACGGATTCATTAACTGGAAACGGCTTGGTCACTGCCAGCTAATCCCCACGCAATTTCTACATCTACTCGGCGTTCCATCGAGACATCAGCTCGACACTCGCCCTCCGGATCTCTGGTATCAAGCGCCGCTCGCCTGGAGATCCACAGAGAAATCGGATCGAGGAAAAACTAGCGGGGACGAAGAGGAAGAGAGGGCGTGAGAGAGTGGAACCGGGCAGAGATCCCGAAACCCTCTCACGATTTGCGCGTGGCTGCAAGAAGCCGTCGGAAACGCGGAGTCTGCGAGCGGACAGAGGAAAGACGCCGGCGTGGGGAATGGGAGAAAGAAAGCGGGGGAAAAAGAGAAGCAAAAGCGGAGGAAAGAGTGGCAGGGTGGAAGGTGAAAAAGGAGGAAAAGCAAAAGGATGAAAGGAGGGAGGGATAGAGGGCACGCAAGATCCGATGGTAGCCGGATAAACGGACGGAGGTAATTTTCTACGGTAGCTCAACTGCTGCCATTTTCCTTTTTTCCTTTTTCCGCCACTCCTATTCTCTTCTCGTCTCTCCGCCGCGTCCCGAAGGAAAAGCAGAACGAGCGGTCGCGAGTGTCGCGAGTGGAATTTCTCGAGCATCACCGCCACTCCTCCGCTATCTTCTCTTTCGCCGCGCCAAAGACCGCTGCGTGTCTTCCGAGGTATCTTCCGAGGTATCTTCCGAGGTATCTTCCAACACGACGACCACTCGCGGAAAACGCGAGCTTTGCACGCGTAATCGCGCGGACGCGCGGCAAAAACCGGCTAATGGCTCGTATAATAGCTGTTTCGTTGCGGATTTCTATTTTCTCCCGCACCACGGTTATTTTCTCCCTCGGTGGCGAATGCGTCTCCTTGCTGTAGCGGGAAGGGATGGGAGGAAGGCTGGGACGTAATTGATCGCGCCCAGCTACCTGATCCCGTCGCGACTGCGAGAAACGCTGGTTTCCTGGGGGTCGTTAAGGATTTTATTTCGTCGGCCGGAATCGCTGACCGTGTCCGCGTGAACCGTGCAACGGGGTTCGCCGAGAGTGTTCCCGGGTACGAGCCAGTGCTTTCTACCTGAAATCGTGTTTCCCTCTTCGCGGGTGGTACGCGGAACGAAACGATCCTGGCGGAAGCTGTAACGGCCAGCGTTTGACCGATCCTTGCAATCACGCGAACGGATTATACGTGGGAACGGAGAGTTCGCGCGAGTATCGCGAGCGTGGACAGTTGTTTGGAATTGCAACAGCTGCTAATCGAGATCGGACGGGAATATCTCGGTGCTTCTTCTCCTCGGCGCCTCTGCACCGTTGCCCTAACGACCCGGTGTTAAAAATTTAACGAACAATTTACCGGGCGAAGCTGCTCGCCGGAAGAACGAGCTGGTAACCGAAGTTACAAAAAGCACTTACGCTTTTAAGAGAGTTTCTTGAATCGTAAATGCCACCCCCTTGCCCGTTAAAGTGCCGTTCTTAAATTCTCGATTTAATCGCCCGAAAATTGCTCGTTTCCGTCCTCGCGTTGTTATTCGGAATCATGCGCGATTAATTAAACACCGCTGCACGCACTTATTACTTTTACAGTCTAATATCGCGCTACAGATTATTATCTGCACCTCGCGGTACGTCGCGTTGTTACACCGCTTCCATTAGTCTCCTAATTACTTTATACTACTTAACCGTACTTCGTACGTTTGATGGTAATAGTTATACGAGTTACTTCGGCCGGTGTATTATAGTCGAATTAATTTTACAGTTGCCGGAACGAGTTGGGAATTAGTTTATTTATAGTCGAATGCAACTTTACGCACACGCTCGCCGCGGCCGGGCATAATTAGTCACGAGTAAAATCGCAATCGGGGATAGTTTTGTTGGGGACTCGAACCACACCGGTCATTTCCGTGTAACGAAAGCGCATTACCGCGTGTTCTAATGAGACATTTATAGCCGACGCGAAATTCCCCGTGTACGTTTTTGTTTATCCGTGTACGGGATATCGCTCTTCGGCCTGTTTCGTGTTTTAATTTCGTAGACCGGGAGACAGACGACACCTTGCCAACGAGCAAGTCGCCAACTTGAGATCGCCGCTCGGAAATACGAGTTCGACGTTCCTAACTTTTCCCTCGACTTTTCGCGTTAATATTTTCCCGATACAGCGAGAACGAACAACGACGGACCAACGTTTAGAGCGAGCACGGCGCAGCCTCGCGTTTCGCGAACATTTTCCTAGGCTGCACAAGGGAGAAAAATAGAGGGAGCATGGAAAAATAAGGCGATCCACCCTCCGATTGATTTATACCTGGCATATTTATGCGTTCATCCCCCGTACGTGTACTCGTCGAACGCGGCGGGTTAAATTAAAAGCAGCACGAATCGCGGCTACTGAATAATATTCGACCGATTCGAAAATGTTTCGTATCCCGGTTTCCTGCGCCGGACGCGAAAAAAGGGAACGAGAAATAAAAAGTAGAGAAAAAATAAATAAATAAAATCTGTCCCCGTTCGCGTGCAAGCACTTTGACCCGGGATAGTCGACATTTACATTCAACGATTTGCCAGAAATCGCGACAGCCGCGAATAACCGAGCAACCGGCAGACTTATTCCGAATTCCCAAGCAACACAATTCCTGATTTTCCATTCCGCCGCGAGCGGAACGCGCGGATACCCGAACACGCGATGCAGATTTTCCGAGGCAAGGAAAAGGTGGCGATTCGTCGGGGAATAACCGTAATTACGCGTCGCCTGGCCGAGCAGGATCAGAAGGACGAGCAGCAGCCTTTGGAAACGGAGGTAAACTGCAGGGGAATTCTTCGTCAGTCCGGTGGGCGCGTTCTTAGAAGCGGAAAAGCAAGGCGGTTCGCGCTCCGCTTGGGATTTCGCTCGGTGGAATTTGGTCGGGCGTGGCGGCAGGTGGAGGGCTGATAATGCGCCGCTCGGCCAGGGTAAAGAGAACAAGGGAGGATCGAGGAGAGGACGGTTAACGCGGGAAAAGGGAAGGCGAGAAGAGCCTGTTGGCGCCGCGGCGCGGGAGCTTAGCATGAAAAATGCCTGGATGATCCGCGACCGCCGGAGAAAAATTATATCTCAAGCTGTTCCTCGCATACGTGTCTTCTACGGGCAACAACCGGCGTTGGTTGGGCTGTTCCGGGGCTGGTTTCGCGGTGGAAATGGGCCGCGCCGCATCGAGGAATCCCGGATTCCTCGTGTTTCCCGATTTTGACTCGTCGACCAACCTAGTCGCCGAGGACTATGCGCTGCTACGGAAGCGAAACGGCCATGACGCGCTTGCAAAACGGAAAAAAAAAGGGAAAAAATAGCATCGGGCAATTCCCGTTTAATCCGGGAAAAAGAGGGAAAAAGGGGAGAAAAAGAGGAACGGAGCGGGATGAATGCCTCGAAACGTAACACGGATGGAAGATTTTTAACGTCGGGTCGTTTGTCGTTTGTGCAAACGTTTTCGGAGGCCGGAGGATCGTTGTATCAAGCTGCTTGGTCGAAATGGATTTCACCGGCGGCGCTATTGTATCGATAATGGCGCCGTCCTCGTAACTATTTTATTGAGCCAATTTCAACGACGTAACCCGTCGTAACGAGTGACAGCGCACGCAAATCCGCCGCTATCTACATTTTGACACGGTTGTCGCCTCATCATCGATAACTCTGCCATTGGATGAAATATGTTCCTTTCTGCAGGATATCGGACACCGAATCCCGAATTTTCGATGCTGCTGCTTTTCGATAGAGATCGAACATCTATCGGACAACTGCAACACGAATATGTTGATTTTTTTTTTTTTTTTGTTACACGGGATTCGGACACACGCGGATAATACCCGACCGGTCGGTTATTATTACGAATTAAGCAACGAACACGATTCTCGTGCGCAGGCACGACCATCGACACGTTTGATAGCGGCGCAACTTCAATTCCCGACCGTTTTACGATCGGCATTATCATATTCGAGACTTTGCTCGCAGTTTAATCCCGTCTTCCATGTCAAACCGGTGTTACTGCCTCCATAATAATCCCCAGGGATCGTACTCGTAAACGAAGCCACCAACTGTTTAATAGTTTTAGATACAGCATCTTCGAGTTGTCTCCGACTACGGAAACCAGCTTTCCCAGTTGGTTAGGAACCAGAGTCCTGAATGCCATTAGGATCCGAATCAACCAATAACCAGCCAACTAATCCGGGAATCAGTTAAAGTACTCTCAGCTCGCATCTGCTCGGCTCGTGTACCGGATTTCCTCGTATCAATCGGCCGGATGTCAAAGACGCCTCGTAATTTCTACGAACCACGCATCGCTCTAGACGCAACGCGTCGGCTATAACGGAACGATAATCGGAATTATCATTGCCGCGCGAGAACGAACCATTCTAATCCCGGAACTGGCAGACTCATCGAAACCGGATGCTACGCGACTCGACTCGCTCCTCAGGACCGAGGATTCGAGATAGAGGCTAAAAATGAATTCAATGGCTCGTCCGGATTAACCCGATTCCGGACTAGGCGACGTGGCCGCCCGTTTCGTTCGACCATTCAATTTAGCTTCACGCAAATACCAGCTGGCCGGGATTCGGCCAGAGGAACAAGGAGACCGTCCAGGCCACGCGAAATTATGTTTGCGTGTCCCTTTTGCTCCCTATTCGAGTGCCGCCCGGCTTCTTGACCGTCTCTCACACCGATCATCAAGCTTCCAAGCGTCCGAGCCCCGGTCCAACTCGTTATTTGTCCACGGATTCGTCGCGAGCGAATTCACGGAATAAATGCGTCTCGTTTAATTCGCCGTTGTGAAACCAGTCACCATAGCGCATTTCAGAGAGAGTAAGCGAGAGAGGGAGAGCGGCAGTTGTCGCGGATTTGCGAGAAAATGAAATCGACGGAACGGAAGATCGATAACTCGATTGGAAATTCATATGGAATTAATCGTCGCCGAAATTTCGTCCGACCGGCCGGGCAAATTTTTCCCAACGTTCGCTCCACCCTGCTGCTTAATCGAATTTTTACGGGGAAAACGGAACGCGAGGGTCGCGATGTCGCGCGAGTCTCGCGGAAACAGCGTCCTCGAGAGACGCCGGAAGCGTGTGCCGTAAATTGCGAGAAAATTTATAGCAGTTTCTGGCGTTGCTCTCGGTGCTGGGTCAGGACCGAGCCGACGACTGAAACTGTCCAACTTCTCCAGCGATTTACCGCCGCGTGCCTAAATAGCCAATAAACGGACAGACTGTTAACTGCCGTCTACCATTGCCACTCTACCCTCTTCGTCTTCGTCCATAGCCTCGAGACGTCGTAAATTTCGCCGGTTCGATGAAATTTCATTGCGGCAGTGCTATCACAGACTATCGAGTTCCCGAGTCTGATTAACAGTTTGATTAGCCGCGAAAGGATCAATTTTTCGAGTAACCTATCGAGATAGAGAGAGAGAGAGAGAGAGAGCGAGAACCGGGATGGAAGCTCGAACTCGATACGACTAATCTTCGGAGGAATATCCGGCAACAATGGGGTAAGTCTGCCGGGAAGCGATTCCGCTGAAAAGGGCGCCGATGTGTTTGCCGTGTTTCGCAACACCGTGGAAGATTGCCGTTCGGTCGGAAAAAGGAGTGGATGGTGAGCTGTCGTCGCAAAGTAATTACGCCGTTGCGTGACGGCTAGAAGTTCGTAATGGCGCAAGTTTCCGTCCCTATCTAAGACGAACGGAAGCCTCGGTTCGAGTTAACTTGTAATTAGACATGTCGTACGGTTTACCGACACAAGATACCGTTTCTCGTCGCGCGAGCTCGCTCGAGCTTACCGCTGCTGCCTCTTTGCTTTATCTCTTCCGATCTCCAGTCTTACGTTTACTTCCGATGTAGTTTGCGTTTCCACGAATTTCCCCGGCTTGCCTCTATCATAATTAGTTATTCTATCGTCTGGCAGCCTCCCGATACGTTGCGCGCGATATCCATGCACGTCGGCAACTTCGATTTCTCCTTGGAACTTGGACGAAGGAAAACAGCTGGAGGAGAGCGGGTGGTTTCGTCGATAATTAACGTTCGCATCCACCCACCCACCCAGCCTCGGTCCTGCTATCGATTTATCGTTAAAGGTAAATGGCGTGAACGTGGCGAAACTCGAGACGACGCGTCGCTATTCGACTAAGAAATAAATTCTGACGCGAGATACTTATCATAACGAGAATCCGATAACGCCCGCGCCCCCCGACCCTTGTATCGCGCCGTCGTGCACTGGTTGCCCCGATAATCCGCCATTCTTCCAAGTTTCGGGACCAGCGATACGAGAGACGAACGACCGCGCTTCTTAGACAATCTCACGAATTATTCCTTCGCCGCCAACTTTCCATCCTCTTCTAAAACCTTCGTCCTTCGTTCGTCGTTCGACGAGGAAATCGTGTTTCGGCCCTGTTCTGTTTACGGGTCGATCAGTTGTTTATACTTCCCCTCGATTCCCGTCAAACCAAGCATAGTCCAGGGCTGCAGACTTTCCTCGAAGAACCCAGTGTGAACCCGGTAAGAAGCCACTCGGCCGAGTGAATGGACGGAACGCAGCGAGCGCGAAACCAGCGGAAGATGGTAGAAATTTTCTCCCAGATTGCCGCTTCAGAATCGGGGATGAATATTTCCCGCTGCTAGATTAAGTTCCTGTTTATTTAAACGATCCGAGGCAAACGCCGCGGGAGGCTTTGAGCGACAAACGAATGGGACTTGCAGTGGTCGCCATAAATTTCGATTTCTGAGCAAGTTCGCGAGTAAAAAATTCCCGCTCTGAATCCTCTTAGCTCATAATGACGGCTAATGAAGACGAACGCACACCGCGAGTCGCGCCACCGTCGCATTTAACGATATACAAATGTAATGTGCGTATTTCACCGCCCCTACCTACTTCGCCACTCTCTACTCCGAATGAGAACAGAGAGGAGAGGAGAGGAAAATATGACGAGTCCCTGACGTTTCTACGTTTACCCTGTTCCCGAAATTTTACACCGATTTTATATTTATCCACGTCCTCGCCGTTCGTCGACACGTCTGATACACTTACTTTGCAATTTCCTAATTTTTCTCCTCGATTCGGTTACCTTGCTCCATTTTTAACGAACTCCAACGCTAATCGCGACTCGACGGAAGCTAGGCTTCCATTCAATTTACCTTTAGCCTGGTCGTTCGATCGGCAAATCGCTATCGGTCGCGTTCCGCGATGAATGAAAACCCATTTAACGCCTGAGCCCGGCAGACGCGCTGTACATTATAGAAGTTATTGTACCGACCGTTTCAATGCGTGACGCTCGTGCTTTCGTCGAACAAACGGTATCGCCGATCGATGGTTAAGACCGTGGGTACTTCTCGTCGGCACCATTAATTAGAAAAAAAAAAAAAAGGGAAAAAACGGGGAAAAAAAAGGAGAAAGATCCTTGAAGGACGAAGCGCTGCCTTTTCGAGAAACCCGAGAGAAACGAGTCTCGTGCGTTCGAGTACCTGAAAGCTCTCTCTTCCCTGTGTTTTCTTTAAATTCATCCGCGCCTTTGATACCGTTCTACGTCATTCGATTGCAATGGAAATAGAATCGAATCCGCGCCACGTCGTTCCCGATGGCTGCAAGTCAGGCTTTGTACCGCGTTTTCGATGCACCGTTTCGCGATACAAAAGTGACGCCGTTTGTTTTAGAAAAACACGGACGATACGGCGAAAATTGCACTCAGGACTCGAGATGGCAAAACCCTGTTCGATCCACCCGCGCTACTTTCCAAATGGAAAAATTAATATCGCGTTTTACGATGGTTCGCGTCATGGTTGTTGCATCGCGATTGTTTCGGTCGGGTTCTCTTTGCCTCGTCGATGATGCAACGAAAAAAGATGTAAACACCGGCCGATCGGGAGTATTTCGCGGAGTGTACTGAACGGTAACAATGGACGAGATCGTGACAAAGAGCAACCACGTTACGGAAACACGCAAGAACTCGGCGTGTTGCTGGAAATTTCCAGCCGCGCCGATCCAAGGCGAGCCAGCCGCGGCATTTTCCGGCGTTCGTGGTCCGCCGTAAAAGAAAAACTCATAATAGCGAAAGGAAGTCGTTACTGAAATTCCGAGCAAAACGGCAGGAAACTTTCCCATTGGACAAAGGTTACCAACAATGCCGGTGTCGTGACAATACCGTTCGGCCGCCGAAAAAGTTGAATCCGAAAAAGAAATATCGAATCCGTTCGATTGGCCGACGAACCCGATAAAACCATGCCGCATTGATTTCGTACGCTTCTATTCCTCTTTCACCGATATTTTTCCCTCTATCCTCTTCTCTTTCTTTTTCCTTTCGTTCTCCTTTTTTCCCACCCTTTTTTTCTTTTTTTTATAGCATGGTTTAGCAGACAGAACCTTTCCGAACACGAGCAGATTTAGCGAATTTTTGAATTTCGCATTTTTCCACTGGCCCATTTCCTATCCCTTTTCAACCGAAGACGACCCGCGATGGTCCATTTGTCGTCCTACGAACCCCATCGATTCACCATTGACCGGTCTAACTCTCGCGCTCCGCTTGTTTCCCATTTTTCCTCCATTTCTAGGTATAACCTTCCAACGGCATAACTGTTTTCGCTTTTCGCCGACACTTCAGCCAGCGATTTTCCCAACACCTCTCCACTCCTTCCACCCGCTATTCGTTTCGTTTCGTTTATTCTACTCTTTTCGGGGGTCATTGGAAGATCGCAGGATACCGTGAACGAGGGATTTTTCGGTGACAACCGTTACCCATTGCGATCAGCGCTGAAGATGACGAAGCGGAGGGAAACCAATTGCCTGGAAATGCCGGTTCGTTATCGGTTGTTCGGGAAATATGCACGGTGAACCGGGAGGAGTCGACGGTCGTTGGACGTTTATTGCGAAATTATACAGCCGTGAACAAAACTATAATTTCGCTATTGCAACCCCGGGGGGTTGCCGGGGGTGGAGAAAGGGCGATACACGGAGGGAAATTCACCGGGCATAAAGTAAATGTCGACGATAACAAAGTTTTACGGCGCATCGACCGCTTTTGAATGTACAATTGCACTCGGTTGCGATCCCCTGCCTCCTTGGACGTTGCTTCCTCCGAGAGGAGCGTTTTCATCGAAGGGGATGAGAACGGCCGCGATATTAGCCTGTCTCGATCTATAAATCGATACACACTGCTGGCGCATTGTTGACCGTGGACCGTGCCGTTAGTTCTCATCCGACTGTTTCCCTGCAAGTGCCATGAAATCGGGATATTCGGAGACGCGGTCGTATCGCCACACGCGTCCCGATCGTTCCATACGTGTGAGTCGTTTTATTTCCTTCTCGCTCCGCGAGAAACGAACGTCAGACCTTTATAAACGAGGCAGGTACTAGTCAGAACACTGTCCTGAATTCTAGCTAGCCAGCAGAGTATTTCCACCGTCTTGCCAGGCTCTCGGCGAGTGAAGAACGGAGAAGAATAGAAGAAGGAAGAGGACAGGTTGAAGTAGAGCCGGTGTAGCGAGAGTAGCACTTCTTAGCTACCATAATGAACGCGTCGAGGGTCATAAAAGTGATGCCACTACAATTTACGTTGTCTGGACGGTGTCGACGTCCAACGAGGGAACACTTCACCTGGACCACAGCTGAACCAACCGCAGACGTCTACGATTCGACAACGCGATCGTCCCTTCCAGACATCCCATCGCGTTCTCGCTACAAATATCCGTATAAAATATCCCCGGGAATCGGCTAACGTTACCGACCATTCAAGCACGACGGAACAACGACTTCTTGTCAAAGTTTTCCGATTCGATCGAACTTTACACGATCGCAGTGGCAATAAAGGAAGTCGGTCCGTTTGCCTCCGAGGTTAAGCACGGCAAATTCCGTTGGCACGCGAAGAAATTTCTTCGCTCCGCTGCCAATCCAGCCCTTTTCCACCGTCGTGAAAAAGTAAATAAACTTTTCCCCGGCCGAGAAAGTTACGCGGCTAATTCGATTTTCCGCCGGTCACTCTGGCCCCCCTCTTTGTCAATACTCGAAAACCGAAACTTCGAAGAAGTATTCCCATAACCGATAACCGTGTCACGGAGTTGGTCAAAGAGGCCTCGGACCGAACTAACCCCTAGAAACAACTCGAAAGATTCCGTCCTCCTCTTTTCGTCTTCTTCTTCTTCTTCGCCTCGGCTATTTGCGGCCACTTCGAGTGGCCCTCTCCTCTGAATAAACCTCCACGAAAATGGATGTACGCGGAGGAATAGAAAGAGACAGAGAGAAAGAGAGCTACTCTTATCGTTCGTCCGGTTCGATGGTCACGTTCGACCAGAAAAGAGAAAAGAAGAAAACAAGAGAAAAGAGAAAACGGAGATTCTTCGAGAGATTGACAGGATTCGATCTTGGGATCCTTGGTTCATAGGAATACGAGTACTGACGCGATATCGGTGTTTACATTTTCTTTGCCACGAAGACGAGGACGACAGGTCGACAAGGTTGATTCATCGGTGGCCGTCGTTTGTGAGAGGAATGGCGTGTTAACGATTGGCCGCTAGCTGGAGTTAGCTGAACGAAAATCGAACGCTAATTGTCAGCGTTCGATCCATCGCGCGGTTAATTAGCAAGGCGAGTTGGACGAGCGTGGGATAGTCGTGGATAACGAGGGAAAACGGCGTTGGTTGACGGCCGACTACGCAATACCAAGCTTCGTTTGCTCGTTTAACGTCGGCACGGTCTTACCGGAAAAAATACCGATACCCGTTCTACGATTCGCAATTTCCACTTTGTTATTTGCCCAACTACTGGGTGATGCGAGTGTAACGCAGGGTAATCGCTGTTCCGAGCATGGTAAGGGCAAAACGGTTAACGCCGCGTCGCTATCGCCGCTCCGGACGATTTACTCTCTGTTTCAATTAGCAAGAAAAAGG
Source organism: Euglossa dilemma (assembly GCA_002201625.1). Taxonomy (NCBI): domain Eukaryota; kingdom Metazoa; phylum Arthropoda; class Insecta; order Hymenoptera; family Apidae; genus Euglossa; species Euglossa dilemma. Next base: position 982,909 of record NIJG01000028.1, on the reverse strand, counting down.
GATTTAAATGGAAAGAACGGAACGACCGGCCGGAAACTACAGCTGAACGATAAACTGTGCCGAAAAGCGCGGGGAAGCGGCGGACGGGCGAACGAATTCGACCGAATTTCCGTTGCGTCCCACGTTAATTATCGTAATTACGTTTTATCGACAACGAGATGGCGCATTCGCCGGAAATTATCGTCTCACTTTTTGCGGCGCGACGCCGTCGGACGCGCCGCGTCTGTTAATTGCGGCTACTGAAAATTACTCCGGCATAATTCGAACTGTTTGATAGATATTAGCGGAACAGCTGTCTCCCTTCTGAATCACCGATGACATCCTCGTCCACCACGTTTTCCCAAAAAACCCCGTCGACGCGTCCCCGACGCGTCCCGTCGCCAAGGAGCAACCTGCCGAAATCGCGCTCCGATATCGGAAAACTATAGCGGCAGAGGAGAATCCACGAAGTGAAATTAGGAAGGCTCCAGTATCGCTACTCTCTATCCCACCCGTTTCCATTTCACTGTTTTCCATTGCCTCATTTCCGATTTCAATGCTTTCCGAGTCTATTTTCCCCGGTTCCGGTGTCCCTCGGTTCCAACTTGCGAGCGTCTGAATTTCTTTCGAATTCTCCTCCAATCCCTTCCAATCTTTCACTCCGACTTTCTTCTGAATCCTTTCCCACCTTCGAGCTTCTGCAATTTTTTCTCATTCCCTCGATCTTCTCGGCTACTCGATCCAACGTTTCAGCGTCAGCGCCACGCTCGATCATCCGCGCGATACACTGATCGAACTACGGGACAAATGAGCCTGGTTGTCATTCACCGTTTCAAACGAATCTACCAACCTCAATGGAGCCGCTGGAATCGTGCGATGGATTCCCGCCGCTTCGCTCTCTTTTGATGTCTGATCGATCGTAGTTGCTGGTTGATTGAAAACTTGAGAAGCTCTTGACCCAACCCCTCGGGAATGCAGATAATGCTCCGGCTTCTTTTTGGGTCTAGTTTAATTTCTTCCCTTGAAATTCACTCCTATTTCACGCGTTTCACCTAATCTTCTTACATTCCGATAAATAAATATATTCTGTAATTTTCACGCAACATCATGACACTCGAAACGACCGTGGGTATCGTTAAAAATTAAAACAAAAGAAAAGAAAAAACATCACGCGTTTACAGTAAAAAACACGTATCGGGATTAGTCAATCTTTGAGTCGTTCTCACTCCGAAAGTATTCGAGATATTTTAGATAAAATAGTCTCGTAGGCAACGTTAATCCTTCCTCTTAAAAACGATCTTTGTTTCGCGAAGATGCAATTTCTCGTTACCGAGATATCGGGGTCCAAAGAGGAGCGGGATTCGGACCGCTCCGTCTGTGTCGGTCTCGCTCTAACACGCGACCTCGCTGACCTAGCCGAAGCTCGGCTGAATGGTGGGGGGTCAGTGAGAGACGCTGAGTCAGCGTCTTTTTACTACTACTACTTTGACGTACGCATTTCGTGAAAAAAATTTAGGTCACGGTGCTTCCGGGTACTCCACGCTACGTGTATTCCGAGCGGACGCTTTCGAGTTCCGTATCTCGGCAACCGTTCGAGATATCGAGACGAAACAAAGCGCATTCTAAAGGTCACACCCTCCCCTAATCTCGCTACTGACTTTCGCGAAAATCGCTCTGACAGCTTTCTCTGTATCTTCGATAAATCCAGGAGCCGTCCTCACGAATTTCGGGGGGATATTTTTCCGACTATTTCGATCGAGGCGTTGGAACGCGAATCTTGGCAGGTTACAAGGTTCTCGGGGAAGGTGGATGACTATCGGTCGAGAGGTATCGAGCGGGAAAGTGGTCGGAAGCAAGGGTGGAACAAATCGAAGGTCGGCCTGATGATCTTGTCAGATAGAAAAGCAGTGGATATAACCGGACGGGAGCGGGAAAGTAGGAGACGGGACGGTGTAGAGGATTACAATGTCGATACGATAGTTGAAATCGACTGGCGGAGATACTGCAAATACGGTGCAACGAGGAGGGTTTTACGGATCTTCGAGTGGTCACTAGAGATTCTATTTTCCAAGGGAAATTTATCCTTTCGAGACGGAAGCTCTTCCTCTCCCCCGCTGTGTTTCGTTGTTGGTAGTTCTGAAGTAATTTAACTTGCGCTAAGCTTTTTACCGCGGCGGCATCGTTGAACAAAAATGGACGGTCGAATCAATATTTGGAATGCAATTGAAAAATTTTCAATCCCGCTCCGCTCTCGTCCCGGCATTCGGGCAAATAGTTTAATCACCTTTCCAATCAAACTTCCATTTATCATAATCGATTTTAATTTGCTGCGAAATACTTTTCCCATTGCCCCCGGGAGCTGCGGGCACACGCGAGTATTTAGCGGGGATTTTTATACCGCTGCGCGAATGTAAATGAACACGACACGATTCGTTTGTACCCGAAGATAGCTGTACAACGGTGGATAAAAACTGTCCTGTTTCGACAACCGTGGCGCGCATTCCTCCACGCAATCGTGAAATATCCGAAACAATCAACGTAAACACGTTTTCGATATCGCCGGATAGAAAACAGAGGAGAAGAGGAAACGTAAATTTCTGCGGCGCGATTTTTTCGCTAACGCGTTATTAAAAAATTCCACCGAGATATGTCCCAGTTTCCGTCGGCAATAGACGAAACCCCGGCGGCCGAAATATGTATTTTATGTACTCATAAAACTTGTCAGCCGATCGATCCGAGAATGCCGTCATTAAATCTTCGAGAAATACGACGTGTCCTGCCGGAGGATTATTAAAAAATTCCTCCGTTTCCTGATGATTTGTGTCCCTTTACCTAAAATACGTACCGGTACGTGCCGCCGGCGTTTCTCCGACCGAGCAAGAAATAATAAAACCTTTTCTTCCCCTCTCCTCCTCTTCTTCGATGGTAAATAAAACCGAAGTCGAATAAACATCCTTTCTATCTTTCATTCGTCTGGCCTCTCTCTCTCTCTCCCCCCCTCTCTCTCTCTCTCTCTCTCTCTCTCTCTCTCTCTCTCCCTCTCTCTCTCTCTCTTTCTCTCTCGCGGCAGACACGTAGGCGCTGCGAGACTGCCGACGCCCCGGGAACGTCCCAGTTCCGGAACTTCGCAGCGCGAAAATCTAACGAAATTTTAAAAAACGGATACCTGCAATTTGCAGAAAAATTCTCGACTCCTGCAGAGATTCGCATCGCGGGGAACGGGGGGTAGCGGAAGGAGGTAAAAGGAAGCGGGTTGCAGAGAAGGGCTGCAAGGCGGTGTAGCTGGCTGATGGAAGTATAACTACAAACACGCGTGTATACAACGGCTGTAATTCGATCCTCGGGAGAATAACTTCGTTATACGAGGCACGGCAAGTCGGTTCGCCGGATGGAAAGTGTCTGCTTCCGGATGCAGCCTTCCAATTCCATTTCCTGACAGCGTCGCCGCCCTATCTTCCTGCCGAATGACGCGCAAATGGATTTTTAAATCGTACTCCAACGAAACGGTCCGGCGTTTCTTATCGGCCAGTTCAGTCTGCGAGCACGCTGCCGAGGAACGCTTCTTATTCCACATTCCGACTAATTTTTCCCAGCAGTAGTCGTTACACCGATAGTACCGGCGTACGCGAGCGAGCAACTGCTAGGAAATGCATCGATTTCGTTGGTTATTTTCGAAAGAGAAAAGAGAGAGAGAGAGAGAGGGAGGGAGCTTTCCTCGGATAGAATATCGATAAACGTCGTTTTATCGGAAAATGATTGGGAGAATTTTTGTGGTTTAGGTTACTCGAGCGTTTCTCCATGCTTTTCTCAGCCTCGAGCCGTTATTCAATTTCTCGGTAGACGCAACAACGAAGCGTTAAATTTTTTGCATTCCCCTTCTCGGCGATGCCTGATCACGTCTGGTTCGTACTACTAGCGCGATTGCCGGTGCATTTATTTTTCAGCCGGATGAAAGTTTCAGAGCGATGATAGCGAGCGTTCTGCGCGTTTATAGGAAGAAGAAACGGAGCGTGCAGCGATGTTTCGCGTCGTTCGAAAATCCCGACTCTATCCGAATCTTTTCGATTATCCCCCGACAAGAACCACTTTCCATTCCGAGAAAATGGAATCCCGCTCGTTCCGAGCGTATTTGGACACGGGCATACTTATCCGTTGTCCGTGATACGCCTCGATATTTGATTCTCCGGCACGCAATTACCGTCTCTCGCTTCGCCTCGAATATCCGATGGAACGGGCAAGGCTCGGTGTTAACGAATTAAAGCAGGAGAAAGAGACGGACGAAATCGCCTTAATTTCCAGACAGAGCTGTATTTTTCTCGAGGACACGCGATTATGGGGATAGGTCGTGAAACTCGTTCTATAATTTGTCATTAGCCAGGAAAAGTGGTCGGAGACTCGTAGAGGAGCACTGTCAACACAAGTGTCGGAAGAATTACTAGGAGTTTCTGATTAAGAGACACTCGAGACGCCAGCGGAGGAGCCGAAGCTCCTTAACCGGTCTAAGGAAGGGGAATTTCGGCCACGAGGAAGCATAATTTTCACGCAAGAAGCCGGGAAATCCTCGCGTCATCTCGGACAGCTGCTAGTTACGTTTCCGTTGCCAGGGAAAAAACCCTAGGGACTGGTTATTCCGTGACAGAAGAAGGAAACGTCAAAGGACATTCGTCTGCGGGAATACTTGCAGGCTTTCTCTCGAAACTAATCCCTGCAGTCTAACCGTCTCGCCGCGCCAGTCACACCCTCTCTTCCTCTTCCTCCTTTCTTTTTCCTCTATTTTTCGCGCATTCGAGCTCAGAACGCCGGAAAATCAGGCCATCTGCTCGGGATAGTTATATCTACGGCACACCTCCACCATTTTCGATCTTCTGCCTGCGAGAACTTTCATTTCGACACCGAGCAAGCGGCGTTTCTTTCTCTATTTCCGGCGTGCAGACGCCGGAAGGGGTGTGGTCACCGATTGAAATTAGTCGCTATGGAAACGCGGCCTCTGTTTCTTCTACCACTCCCGTTGCCCCTCTTGCCCCTAGTCCGCGATCTCTCCTCTCGACGTTCCCGCGATAGATTTAAGGGTAGGAAAATCCAAGTGACGTCGAAAGAGTGGAAGATCCGGGGGAAAATACGAGGCTGGAGGTTGGCCGTTCCGGGGGATGAGAAGACGAGCCATTAACGTTCTCGTTGGAACAGGAAAATGACTAGAAATGTGCTGAAATAATGTAATTATCGTGGCCAAGGGAATCGAGTTAGCGATGGTCGGTGCTATTTTCACCCCGTTGCGCTACGCCGGTTCCACCGAGCGTTCGAAAAATGCCCGCGGCTGAAAAATTACCCAACTTACGACGTACCGACGTGGCACGATCCCGGATTAACTAAAACGATCCGGCGTGAATTACAACGCCAGAACGGATGAGGTGGAAGGACGAGCGACGGAAGAGGACACTCTGTTCTGAACGACGCGATTCGACGGGAAAAGGAGCAGGCGGATATATATCACTGCAGCGATTTTATAATATCTCGCGACGCAGCTTGCAATATCGCGAATTTCACGTCGCAGCATTCATGCCGGGCTACAAAGAACGCGGCAACGACGCGTGCAGGTTCGCGCAGGGTCACACCCCCTGAAACATTCCCTGTCACTCGTTCCGACGAGGGTTTCCAACCCCTGGTGAGGGAAGAAAGACGGAAAGGTGAGCGGAAATTCCAAACCGAGAGAGGTTGACTGATATCTGGCCGCTTTAGTTCCTGGTCGGCGAACGAGGAAAGCGATAAGAAGCGTGAAAAAATAGCCTGGCACGGGGATGAAGAGTTGGGGGTTGAAGGGTTGGGGGTTGAAGGTGCAGGCGAGGACCCGGTAAACCTTCCCTGCTTCGACACCGACACTTAACATTTCCCCTCTATCCGTCGACTTTGTCAATTATACGCGGGCAAAGAGGAGTCGCTAGCAGAAGGGTGGCGACGACGCCGAGAACACCCTTTGCGCGACGCAGGGATGGATTATGCCATTCGTCGAACCTCCGCCGTTCACTGGTTCGCGCCCATTTTGTGGAAATAACTCGAGGATAGGTTTAGATCCGCGCTGGAGTATCGCTGTATATATTTGGAATAAGAACGCGGTGGAACGGGGAATCCACGGGAACTGGATTACGTGGAACGAAGGAAACGACGAATTCCTGGAACGTTGAAGTTCCGAACGACGAGTCGGATAGAGTGGCTGGCGGAATTGTATCGTTGTTTGCAGGAAAATTTCGAGAAATTTATGCAAACGAGAACAAACGGGAATGCAGGGGTTAACGACCCGCGGTGAAATTGACAACGATTTCGGCGTTACGTCCCGAACGGAATCCGTTATTCCGGATATAATCCCGGTACAAATATTCCAACGTTCCGATCGGCTATAAAAGTCGATTTTATAAGTCGAGTAGCCATCAAGCGCCACGCAAACTAACCGCGGGAATTTTTTAACGCGGGGAACAGCGTGGCTGAAGTCTCGATTATTTCCCGCGGGCATTGCGACGAAAAAATAAGAGAAATAACGGGACGTTTCGGTGGAAATTAAAGGAGACATGTTGCACGGTCTCCCGCGGTCGGAATGAAACTTATCCGGCGGCCGGAGTTCGGTCTGCTAGGGTTTTTAGAAATTGGAAGATTTCCTTGCAGAGGCAAGGCAAACACTCCGGCCAGGCCGGTGCAAAGGGACCTTTTAATTAAAGGGGTCGTCTCTTAAAATAACGCGACGAGGAACCGGAGCTTTTCCATTCAGGCCGACGAAATAAATTCAGCCGCGTGTTTGCCAATGAGAAGAAATTTTCGTGCCTTCTCCGCTCGGATTAATTCAATTACCGTCGCTGCCGGATTTCCGCCCTCCTAAATCGGCGGCCATCGATTCTCCCGGGAAGACACGGCCGCTGATCGGCGTTAAAGTAGAAATTCCGCTATCTCGCCGGCCGATTAATCGAGTTATCGCTTAAGCTCTTCCCCCGACTTTGTTGTTTCGCGCGGGGCGAAAAATGACGTTCTATTAATTTCGCGGTATCTAGCAACGCTAGGGTATACACAGGCTAGTCGAGCAGAAGAAGACCATTATCTTGGTCGGAGATATAAAATTACATTTGCGAGGATTTACTCGAGTTTTTCTTCCGCGGGCACGCCGCTTCATTTCTGTCACGCTGTAAAAACGCGACGATTCGCGGGGAAGGCCTACGCTGTTAGCAAAGGAAAGGAAAAAAAAGAGAAGAAAGAGGAAGGGAAGAGGGAGAAAGGGGGGAAAAAATTCCATCGCGACGGAATTGCAACGAGTCAATGCTCTTCCTCGGCGCGTTTTCTCGTTTTTGCGCCACGACGCCGGATTCCACTTCCCTCGGCTGGAAAATAACCGTTTCTCTTTCCAGTTATTCCTTTATTCCGTTCCATTCGCGCCAAGAGAAGGAAATCATACTTCGCCGAACGTATTTCACCCCTACCTATATCCCTCGCCAGCGGAAGATATATTTCCGCGGAGCAGCGAGGGGTTAAGGGAAGAGGTAAGTAAAATCCGAGGTGGAGCAGGGGCGTTAAGACGGGGCGAGATGGTGGCGAGATGGTGGCGGGATGGTGGCAGAAATAAATCGCGGATACCAAGGCTCGACGGTTGATTCGAAGGTTCCGGTAAGTCGCGGAGAAAGGGTGCAGCGTCGAGAGACGGTGAGTAGTTAAGGTCGGCGAATCGGCCAGCGTATCCGGGCGTGAGTGGCACGGGTAAACGAATAAATCGCTACTCCGGAGGGATGATGCTTAGGCAAAGAGCAATCAAACGGGCTGGCCTAAAGTCTGGCTATTGAAATTGCAAAGCCAACACGTATGCCCCGCTGGAACTCGATTACTCGGTCGATGTAGCGAAATTTAATTCAGAGTCACGTGTTCTACAGGTGAAACTCGATCAAACGGTCGTCTCGGCCGAAGTAGCGGGGCTAAAGCAACGGCCACGTCCGAGTAACAAAGCTGAACGAATCGGGCGCTAAAATATTGAATTCTGATTGGAGGTTTGACGAGTTGAAGTGGTATAGGTCGGCCATATGGCTGCTATCGAGTATTGCGACTGAAAGCAACGTTTAACCCGGCAACTGATATTATTCGGTAGTAAATTACGCGGAAAGGTGGTACGACGCATGGATATGGCGCCGGCGATTGGTAGACTGGCCGGGCTAATAAAGTTTAATCGATAGGTAGCCGAGTTATAGCAATCGCGTTCAAGTAACGAATCACGATAGATGGTCGGACACGGACTGTCGAGATGCAGCAGCGTGCCAGAGACGAACAATAACGTGGCAAAGCGTTTTACAGCGCGCCGCGCATAATACCGCGCGTCGAGTATCGTAAACTACGATTCGACTACATTTGATAATGCCGCGTAAAGTTGAAAACGCGATATAATACTCGGAATCGATTTATCGCTTCGCCGACATTTTCCGTGCAGCTACAAAGTGGCGTAAAACGTCGGCAGCAAGTTTAAACGACGTTGCGAAACAGCAAAGTTCCGCGCGATGTTCCTAAATATCGGAAACATTTCCGGAGCGGTTTTAATCGCGTTTTATTAGCACGGAACATTGCGGCAAATCGCGCTGAAACGTTCGGCGACGTTGGTGGGCTGTCGCGGAGCGTGGAACGGCCATGAAGGATCAATCGGAGGTAGGAAAGTAACTGCGCGGTATCGAGGAAGGATCGCAATCGCTGCAAGTACGCGCTTACGAACAAGTAGGCTCGATAACTCGATAAATTTCCTAGGACGCCGGTACCGCCGGTAACGAATGGATTTTTCCTCTTTTCACCGGCGATAGGGGCTCCGCCCTCCTCGCTGCTACTCGCGCGCGAGTACTCGCCGCAACCGATCCTACTTGTACCCCGCTGGTTCTGCGCTTGACTCTGAAATACTGTGCGCCACCACACCTCCTCTTCCCGACCGCGTAACTTTTGTCCGACCACCAGCCGATCTCCTTCTCCGTCCTGTGAAATCGTCATCGAGAGAACTCTCGCATTATCAGGGTTAATCGCCGGTATTTGTCGGTATTCGCCAGGCAAGTCGAGGCGCGAAATCTCGCGACTGAAAGCTAAGGAAAACGTTGGCCGGATGAATCGGCAGCTAGAGCAGAGGCGTTCCCAGTCGAACGGGGGACCAGTCAAAACTTTTTCACCGCTCTCTTAAGTACTCGAAACAGTTGCCAACACGGCACAGTACCAGCCATCCAAGGGGAGGAAACGCCGGTGGAATAAGACGGGGCGGCAGGAAGGCAGAAAACAAAGTGCAAGGAGTCTAGGACGCGGTTGAAAAGCGAGGAGAAGAGGGCTTTCTGGACTGGATGTCTGGCGGAGAGGTGGCGGAGAGGTGGCGAAAGGAGACAGGGTGCTTTGAGGAGGGTGCAAAAGCGAGAGAAATCGTCTCTAAAATGTCCTGTTGCCTCGCGTTCTGTGGTCTCCGGCTGCCAAACGGTCCACTCCACCACTGACTCTTTCTCTCGATAAGTCTCTCCCCCGCTCTTCCCAACTTTCATAATTAGCGACGCGATTAACGGACCGAACCACCACGCCGCGCCACCGTCGACAATGCCATTAAGCCAATGAAAAAAGTTAATCAACGTCTCTGTCAACGCGGCAGACCTAGATTTTTCCATTCGCGGAGATTAACGAATCAGCTGTATATAGATTCTACTACAGATTCCATGAATGTAACGGTGGAATTTCGGTGGGGCGATCGAATCAAGTAGTCGGGCAATATTTATCCGGGCAACTCGAGAAACTGTTTATGGTGTCCACGGAGCTAGACGCCGTGATATTTTTGGATTTCCGCGGAAGTTAATACGGTTCTTGCTTGCGCGTTGGAGCGCAGCCAAAGAGGACCGATCGTCTCTGCCAAAGATACTGCTGCTTGAAAATTGGAAGCCTGGAACTTATCGTTTTATTTACATCGCCGACTTCGTTTCAACGAGCATTATTCAAATTCTTTTATTCCGGACTCTGACGGCGACGCGACGGAATGTGTCCGCCAATGAAAACGGGCGAAAAGAAAATCTACGTCGCAGCCTTTACCGTAATGTCGGGTGATTAATCGCAGAAAGATGTATCGGATCGTTGTACCGTGAATGGCTTCCGCGCGATATCGATTTACTATCGTTCCTCGGCCCGTTTCGACTCTAACGTTTTATTCAAAAATACGTTTATCGACGTCGCTTACGCAACGATATCCCGAAACGTTGATACGAAATCGTTCGACGCGTTAATTCTGCGATTAAAAATTTCTCGACGCTGTTCCATCGGATAATTCCTTCGTCGGTTTAACTCAGCGGTTAGACGGATGACAAGCATGCTACGGGCCAATTAGAGGGATGAACCTCTCCGCGGAGAAGGTAATTTATGGTGACCAGTCTTCCGAGGCGAACAATAAGGTCCAACAACAACGCAGGCGAAGATTTCGGGTGTGTCGGGACGTGAATTGAATTGCCGCCGCTGAAAGTACACGTGTGCCGAGGAGAAAGCATCTCATGCACGTTAAGACGTGTCCCTTCAGCGTCAGAGAGGGCTATAAATTCGAAGCTCCCGTGGGCTGGACGTCGCGGCCGATTTTAACGCGAGGCAAGCTTGCCGCCCTTGTGAAACCGGGATTTTCTTTTGTGCCTGTGACAGCATATATCGGTAAATAAGTGGCTAACGTGACCGACCGGGCTTTCCTTCCGTGTGCACGGGATCAAACTTGGCGAAATACGAGGCACGTATGTCCGGAGACGTTGCTAAAGCGCACAGCGGCGTGACTTCTTTCCGCGAACAGCCAGCAACGTCGGCTTCCCTCTCCGATCCTGTTATTTCTCTTAGTTCGATCCTCGCGACCTCCATGAATTTATACTATATTTCCTCACCGCGGATTAGTGCCACTTTCCGGCGCACCGATGGCGGATGTCTCTTGAAATTCTCCCCGAGTTTCATATCGACGCCGACGACTCGTGCTCCTTTCCAGTCCCCTCTTTTACCCTGAGGTTAATCCTTCTGCCTAAGCGCGTTTCATATTCATCCAGAGACGCCAACGATTCTGCCCTCTCGCCTCTGGCTACCCTAACTTGGAATCCTTCCTAGCTACGCAAGCGTCGCGAAATGCCAGCTCTCTCTATTCTAATTAAGCGCATTCCTCGAGCGGCCCGGCGCTATCCGCGATAAAAACACCAGCAAACAAGGCTCTTCCCTATTGTGCTCGTTATGGAGTCCCTAGGAAGAATCAGGGTCCGGTCTCGATCCGCCGGAGTGGCAAAAACCGATTCGCGATAGGACGAGAAACGCGTCGGAGCAGCGCGACGCGTTTGCAATTTACGCGGCGTCGAGGCGCTAGCTGGCCGCGGCGACCAATCTCGCCTAGCAAACCGAAACGTCTCCGCCGTTCCGATCGATATTCCGACCGGCGAAACTGCTTTCTTCCGCAACGATGAAAAGTAAGAAACCGAGACGTCCGGTTTCCCGGACAAAAACTCCTCGGCAACCCGATTCGACCGGCGGAAGTTGATCGACCGACTAAGCACCCGGGACTAGATACTCCTGGCTATTCGGAAACGTTCCTCGGACGATGAGGCGATTCAACCGACACGGTGGTGACGAGAACCCTCGGTATCGGGTTCCAAGAACCTAAGATACAGTCTTCCCTTCCTTAGACGTCTGTATAATCGAGGCATGAAGAATTCGGGAACCTCCTCTCCTCGAAAAATTCAATCGAATCCATAAGAGACGTAGTACTCATTTGGAAACGCGAAAAAACTGCTTCATGATGATCGGTGCGTGTTTTAGCGCGACGTGGAGACACGAAGAGACTTGCAAAAGACACCGCGAACATCCGGTGAAAACAGAAAAATCCGCTGTTAAAAAGAAACGACTGGCAGAGCGTGTTTCGACGATGTCTCGTTGTTTCTAGTCGGGCGCTTTCATCCTCGTTCTTTCAGCTTTGCTGTCCGCTCGCAGAAAGTCCGCTCCGATACGTCAGAGGATCGCGACGCGCGTAACCAGCGCTCTGCGTTGACGAGCGAGCGATACGCGTTGCTTCGACGAGCCTGGATCGAGGATATGGTCGAACACGTTCGTAATCGCGTTTCCCGCGCCCCCGATGCGACGCGGAAATACGTGTCCGCGAAATGTAGATTGACCTCGACGTCGATGAATTTTGGACGGCGGTGATTTTCCGGGAGAATTAGTTCCTTGTCTGCTTCGCGCGATATACTGGATACAGGCGTCTATCGCCCTTTTCCTCTCTTTTTCTTTTTTTTTATACACAGAGGGTGAGGATAGGGAGCAGAAAGGGATATTTGCAGGGGTTGTCGAGAGGGGATAGGGTCTCCTTGCAATTTTATATCCCTCTGCTGTCTGGCGAGAGCGTTCAACCCTCCTTCGAGCCCGACAGTCCTCGACCCCTCGTCGCTGCTCACGTCCAAGTGCTTCCGCGTCAACGGTCACATCCTTCTTTTTTCAATTTTCACACTTCCACCCAAGCCCGCCTCTCTTGTTCCTCGCCGCCTCGTAATCAGCTCCGTGCCCCTTTTTCCGCCTAACCGCGGTCCCGTTTATCGCGTGCTCGCGAACTCTCGCGCTAACCTTGGCTCCGGTTCGGTACGGGTTTAGCTCGGAATGAAATTTCGTTCGAGATATCTTCGAGATCTCGTTAACGAGAGACCGACGGATCCCGTAGGGCAGGACTGGACGGAGGAATGGCTGGTAGAAACTGCTTCGCACTGTAAACGTTGGTTTTAATTATTCAGGGGATCGTGAATCTTTCATTTTACACGGGGGCTATCGGCGCGGGTAGAGATATTAAAGTTTGTTGCGTGGCAAATTGGAACGTAAATATTAGCTTCAATTCTCCGGCATTCTTTCGTCGGCTTTGACAGCCCACGAACATTTTACCGTGGCGAGAAATTAAAGCGAAAATATCGGTTTTAATCCGGCGTAGAATTTTGCGGCTTCTACCCGGCAAACTGGAATGAAAACTCGTTAAACTCGATGCACCGATATTAAATCGACCGAGCGCCGGGCAAACGGTTCCCCCTTTTTCCATAAAATTCCTCCCGCTTCTCCTGAGATATCTCTTTAAACCCGGCTATCCGGGCAGCTAAGGAAACTGTAGAAAATTGATCGACAATACGCGCACGGACAAGCCGAGCAGAGTCCTCCCGGAAACGAATTAAATTAAATTACACCGAGTCATATATTTAATCGGCCCGTCGTTTCGGTATCCGCGAAACACCCACCGCCAGGCGTATAAATATAAGCTGTACAAATTTTGAATACCAAATTACGGATCGCCCGACGTTCCATAAAAGTCCCGGCAACGAAATTCCGCTCCACTTTCGCGTTGGAAAAATATGCGCCACCCTAACCGCCCGCCCCCGAAATCCTGGGTCACGTTTCAATTGGACAACCCTTTACACGATGCGCGTGTACAGGGACACATAGCTCGAATGCACAGCCTGGCCGGGCTCTCTTTTTCACCGGACAAACCGGGACGCGATTGTTTTATGCGCGCGACACCCCCGCCCGTTCACGCGGGGCTCCACATTTGCATAGCTGGTCGCTACCGCGTCAAACGAATCGTACGAATTGGTGTATCGTTTACACGGGCTTACGTACCGTTTCGCCGCCAACCTGCACGCCAATTCCGTCTCTGCCGCGACGTCTGACCATACACAGGGTTATTCTACTCCGCCGTGCAAATTCTACTTCCACGCGGTACAAAGATCGATTGTTTATTTTTTATTTTATTTTCGTTCTAACGGTTACACTACTGGAGGGTATGGAATGTCGATTATTCGTTGATTTTATAATGGAGTCTGTAAGAGTATAGAACGTGGAGAGTTTCTGCAAAGTTGAACCGCAGTTTCGGCAAACTTTCGCTTGCAAAGGCATGCGAGAATTATTGGTGGACCGACGGTAAAAGTGAAAAGAGTTAATACCTGGAATTGGAATTTAGGTTATTCATTTAAGAACTGAATGATATATCGGGAATGGATCGTAGACCTGTCGCGAGTGGAGAGATGCCGGGTTTGCAGTTGTTTAGCGTCGGGTTAAATAATTCCGTAGATGTTTGGTCGGACGGGAAGACAAAGTAGGGAATGAAATATTATAGCGTATCGTTATTTCAGAAGGGTCCCGTGTAGCTTTCCCGGTGTCTATGGCGTTAAAAATTCAACGACACCCTCGTGGCGACGCTGAATCAATATTCCTGTTTTGTAGTGGGTCAACGCGAACCGCTCTTGCAAACTTAAAATACCCGGTATTTGCCACCCTTCGGTTACCGCTGCCGCACCCCGTCCTACCCATAATTCACCACCTTTCAACTAATTAAACTTTCCCCTGACCAATAAACAAACGATCTACAACGAGTCGCGATAATCATCCCTTTGGTGGTCGGTGGTGCACCCAATGACCGAGCCAGGGGTGAACATACCCTTATCGATGCACGAGTACGAACTTGAGGGATTGTCGTTTAAGCTGGTTAACTGTAACGAGCTTTCGAACATCGCCTTGAAGAAATTTAATTATCGACAGGGGAAAATAATAACGACTTGCCCCGGCGAGGTCTGCCACCCCTCGCGGCGCACACCCGATCCCTTAGTACTACCAGCTTCCTTTGTTCCCTCAGAGAACTTGTTACCGTGCAACTTTCACAATAATTCCCCGAAATTTACAGTCTTCTCTAATTAATTCCAAATTTTGACAGTAACAGAGGTAACTTGTATTTAATTATTCGTTATTACGACTTTGTCGCGTTATTATTTCCGCTTATTACACGCGCTAGAATTTTCGCGCGACGGATCTCTTCTTAAAGGAAAAGGATTTCCGCGTGCGACCAAGTTCACGATTCGCCGTAATTAATTCGCGATCGCGGCGGCGTAAAGGAAAAAGAGCAACCCGCTCATCGAAGTTACGAATGCAACACGGTTGAACACGCTGCCGCGACGAAAGTAACGTGTTCTGCTTGAGTTATGACGCTATTAGAAGGAGAATGATTGCGCGGAGCCACAAGTTTCCGGGTGGGCTGTAATTAAGAGCTGCCGATCGAGGTGTCGGGTTCGAGGAGACGGCGAGATTCTCGGCGGGGTGGCCGCGTGATTGATTACCCTCCATTCCCTCCTCCAACCTTTCTTCCCTCTTTTATTTGCCTCGGTGTCTCTCCTTTGATCGGCTATCACGGATCTAACGTGTCACCCATTACGAGATTGTCGATAGACGCGTGTCGAACACGTTGCACCGCCTAATGCAACCGACTTCCATTTCCGGCCAAGAAACATTTATCATATCGCCGGAGGAAAAATTCCAGAAATTTATCACCGCCGTTACCACTTTCGACCGAACCTCTATCCAAAGGTGTACAATAAAATTCACGACACGTTTCCGCTGGCAGGAAATTTCTACGCGCCCTTTAGCCGCCGAATGAAAGGGTAGACGGTCAAATACTTATGGCAGTGAATTTACATAAGGGACGGAGGCGTAATAACCCTCGATTTATTCGCGTTCCCGCGACTTTATTTCTGTCGTAAAAGCTCCGTTGGCTGGCAAAACAAAGTTGCAGCGGAAGAATTTCCGCCTGGCTCGCAGTGTCACTATAACTCTCGCGATCGACGGTTCCAGCGTGCTTTTACCGTGCCGCTCTTAATCAAAACGTCCGACCTTTTTCCCCATATGTTTCACGGGGGGCCAAGTGGCCGTCGAAAGGCCGCGATTCCGGACAATTCCGTGGAAGTTCGGTTTTAGACAATCGGGAAAGAGGGAGAGAGGCTTCGCGGCAAAGGTCGATGCCATTCTATTCCCGCTGGCCATAATTCAGCCGGACGGTCGACAAACTTCTCCAACTTAGATTAGCGATTCAATTTTGCCCTGCGATAAATCATCTTCAAGATCGTTTTTTAATCGGGACAACGTGTAACTCGCGAGGCGACTTCCGGCTCGCCTCTTCCGCTCCCGTGTCACCGGCCTTCGCCTCCGCCTCTCGATTACTCCGCTTCGTCGATCTAATAACGGCCTCGCGAAATTATTCCGACGAGTGTCGAAGATTAAGGAATTTCCGGCCTCGGTTTGACGTACGACGGGCCACGGACAGCCGGCTTTGCGAGTGCTGATTACGCTCTGTCCTCTAGGCAGTCAAAATTCCATCTGGCCTGGCGCAAACGCCTGACGAGCTGCCAGGACAAAGTCTACACCGTGTTTCCGTTTACTCGTGAGCTCAGGAGAAACAATTTCCAGGGGATAGCTAAAACGTGGAATTGCTTTGAGCACGAGCAAGTCTAATCGGCCGTGGTGCGAGCGTTCTCCGTCGAGTCGTTAACGTCCAGACATCGTCGCGTTGCCGTCGCGTTCCTCCGGCTTGTGTCCAAAATTAAAGTTCCGAACCGGAGGGTGTTACCTCTACCGATCACCGATTCCACGGGGCACTCGGGCCAGAGGGAGAACGAAAAAGGAATTTCTTAGCGACCGATTAATTCGCAGTCGCGGCACGGAAGCTCGGTTCCAGGTTGGTTCGAGGTTGGTTCGAGTTTCGTTCGAGCGACGCCCTCGTAAATACGTTTATCTATTCGGAATGCCGACTGGCGATGCTATCGATCGCCACGGCGCAGAAACAACCGGCTCGTAATTACCAGTTCGCCTCTACTTGCCGGCTAAATCGCCGCGATAATTCTCGGCTGTCGTTCGCGACCATATAGTCTCGCGACCGGGCTCTCGCCTAAGTGGATCATCAACGAAGCGAGTTTTCCCTTGCCAACCACCCACTCGCTGATCCATAATCTGCGGAGCAACTTTGCCACCGCTAAAATTCCCGCTACTGCGAAATCTGACCCGCTTTCGGCTCGGAACGGGGGATAATTGACGGAGAAGTTTTTATTCGCCGAAGATCTCGGCTGCCGCGTCGCCGAGGGAAGATTATTAATTTCGATGCGGCAGGTCCGGGAAATAATAACGATTCGACTAAACGGATTTCCGAGTCGAAACTTGAACGCAGATTAAATAGATCCAGTAGCAGCCCGGAGGCAGAAGATCATGTCAGGGGGTAAGTTGGAAAGTTTCGAGCCCGCGAAGAGTGCAGGAATTTCAGATAATCCGGCCAACAGTCATACGTTCTCCTGCTTTCCCGATCGATTGAACGATATCCCGAATCGAATGAATTCCTGATAAGAATGCGGGAATTATCCCCTTATCTCTCCCTCTCTTCCGATTTGTTTGCCGCGGCTAGCCAAGCAATAATCCCAAGAATTCGTCGAGTGCCCAGCTCGTCTGAGGCCGCATCCGGTTTTCCTTTCTAATTGAAGAAAGAAGCCGAGAGAAGCGGAGGAAAGCGACCGAAGAAGGAGCAACGGCTCCGATATAAAATAATACTCGTTGGTCCGACGATCTCTCCTATCTTTTCCAGCGGGAGAGGAGAGCAAGATCAGCAGCGGGATAAGTTAAGGGGGCAACGAAGACGAGGGTAGCAGCGTGCCTTTGTGAAACGTAATTCGTATTCCAAGTATGAGGCAACCGTTCACCTGCCGCCAGCTGCAGCTCTTTGATGTTTCCCTTCTCGCTCCGCTCTCCCTCTTTTTCCTCATCTTAAGGATCAGCACGTGTCACGGGACACTGCTTTTACTGCGTGATTAATTAAAACGACATCTTCGCCGGCTAATGAGCCAGCGACGTTCCATCCTCGCAACGTTTCGCGCGAAACGAGAAATTCTTTCCGAGTTTCCGTCTTATTCGCGATCTTTGTTTATCCCCGGCGATAAAAAGCGAGATCGGGCGATCATTTAAATGCGATTATCCATTGGAAGAATCGAAGCTTTCGAATATCCTACGGTCCTTTGGAAATCGAATCTGAAAACCTCGACGCTCTCCACTCGCTCCTTCACCGTTTTCCCTCGTCGAACCTCTTTATTAAATCTTTGCTGAAAAAAAAGGAAGAAAGGGAGCGAAAGAAATCGCTCTCGACTGTGATCGCTGTTTCGATAGTGAGTGGCAGTTGCGAGGAGGCACGCGAGAAATACAAATAGCGGTGGATGATCGGCCGGTATTAGGTGGATCCTGGATCAGCGATATAAAGGGTCGCGCTCCGAGGGAACAGGAGAAGCCACTTTATCTTTCATTCATCCCGGAGGAAGAAATAATTTCACGGACGATGGCTCTGGAAGAAATTCACGCCCGTGAACGGGGTATTTCGGATGGTCGGTTCGAACGAGTCCCGAACTACTTGCGGATTCGATTATTAGTCGACGGCTGGGCAAACTTGCCACCTTCTTCTTTCACAGTTCGAGCCGGCAGTTTCTCGCAAAGAGACTCGCGGGATTAGCCCGTGTGATTGCCAGGCTCTCTCTCCGTCTTCTCCGATCGGTTCGGGCGTTCCATCTTTCTCTCTGCCCGGATGGAAAGTTCTGCAACGAAGAGAAACGAGCGGCCGTGCATTAAGCGAGCTCGAACTTTCACCCGGTCTTCCATTAAGCTCCAGTCTCGAATACGATACCGAGGAAACAATGAAAGCTGCCCTCGTTATTCTCTCTGATCGAAAATTCCACTCGCAAAGGCGACAAACGGCTCCCTATCGATCTATCGCTAACGAGTGGAAAAAATTCCGCCGGTAGAGACGGTGACGAATAGCGGCATTACTAATATCGTTTTTCTCATTTCGGTTCTTTGTAACTGTCTTGGACGGGACCTTTGTGTAACGGTTATTAACCGTTATTTCTGCAACCCGGCCGAGCCCTGCTCTACATCGCGGCGCGAAGAAAAATTTGTTTTACGACATGGCGTGAGTCGAACGAACCGCGAAACTTGTTGGCCGACCAATCTCGTGACAAGTAACGAATAGTCGGTGAAATTGATTTAACGCCTTCGCGGCGCCGCGAACGTTTAAATCCGGTGGACATCGACCCCGCCTTTTTCTCCTTCGGATTACGGTAATCGGTCACTTTCGTGTACCGCGATCGTTCATTTTCCGCGAATCGAAAAGACCAGTTAAAACGAAGAGAGGACGGTATCGAATATGTATAAGACAATCGGCCTGTGTAATCGAAACGCTTCGTTAAAGAGCACCTTTCGATCCGGGTTATACGATACAGTTGATCGATCAAAGAGAGAGAGAAAGAGAGAGAGAGGAGCGCGAGATCTTCAACTTTGCTCTCCAATCAAGCCACTTTATACCACCTTTATACCGCTCGCTCTTCTTTTTTCCCGGTCCAATCGATCAGAATAATCGATAATCAAGAAGCTACATCATCCACCACGCGAAGCTCGTAGCAAAGTCAGAGGCAAGAGTGTTTCCTTTCGATACCTATCGTCCCTTTTCTTTCTCACGCTTTGTCCGCGCGTTTCAAGTTAACGAACGAGATAAGTATCCGGTTCGTTAAGGTAATTCGCGCGTGTCCGTCCACTGATCACAGCTAACCGACTTCCGGCGGTGCACAGAGAAGACCGAGGTTGTTTCGCTCGGAAATCGAGCCGCTCGAGCAAACAATCGGAAAGGTAGATCAGGCGGAAAGAAACGGAGAATCGGCGAGTTAAATCTGCACGATTGGCTTAGCCAATGAATTATCTCCGCGTTGTACATCTGTTCGCGTGAATGGCGATTGAGCGAAACGGCCGAGCCAAGGAAAAAAGGGAGATATCCGTCGAAAATTTCAGATCCCGTTAAACGTTCGATACGAAGCAGCCGATCAGGCTGGCGTGGATCCTCGGATGGATCCAGTTGGACGGTAGATGAACCGTAAAACTGGCTCAGCTCAAAAGAACACGAGCCAAGCCCTGCGAGAATTGAAAGGAGTCAGCCGAGTTGAATTCGAAAGTTCGCGCAGAAGACGAGCCGTGTAAAATATTCAGGGAATTTCTCCGGTTGCTCTCGCGTTTGATGCCTCCGCCACTCTCCACTGTCTTAGAATTTCATCTCAGTCACTCGTATCCCTGGCCTGTTCCACGTTGACACGCATACCGGAGTGGCCACCGTAACGCCAGCGTCTCCCTTGACGGTTGTAATCGTTAAACCGAGCCTCCGGCGAACCGATAACCTCGCGACTGCACGTTACGATATCTCCTCAGACGCTAGATTCGCATAAGACGCGGCGTGATTTTCCGTACACTACGTCCCGAGATATCTGCAGCGGGGATACGGCGAAAGATTTCGGTGTTCTTATCGCGGAGAGATTGAAAGTTCGCGACAGAAAAGCGATATTCGCCCCGAGAGGGTGAATAAGAAAGATCCCGGAGCGAGAGTATTCGAAACGCGTTCGGTTATCTTGACGAGAACGGAACACACGGTGTGTCACCTCGTTTCAGAACCGTCGACGTTCACGTTTTCTTAACACCTGCGTTACCAGTCGCGCCATTGGCTGCCGTTTTACGAGCGTGCCGGTTAGAAAGCTTTCTTCGGAAGACCCGACAGGACCGATACTATGAATGCAGATCGGCACATTTCCCATGGCCGTTTCGGCTTATACGAGACCCGGGCAGCCACTCGTCGATTTCTCCTGGATACTGGGGCCAGCGATAACCCGGGGACAGGCTTCCTGCTGATTGGATAACAGGATGTCGAACAACCGCGAGACGTATCCAACGTCGGAAGATGATCGGATTCTGGACACGCGTAGTCCAGCTTCGAGCTACTCAACACGTGTAATGCTTCGTCTTCCTGGCCCCTGACAGAATCAATTCGCGATTCGGTAATCCCCGTTGTCGCCACTGGCATCGCAGATCGTGTCCCTGGCCGTCGACCAATCAAAGTCCGCGATCGATCCGACTCTTGGGTCCGGTAGATAAGCTTCTATCAAGAAACGAAGCTTAGACTACGAGTGAAAACGTGCGATAGTGAGAAACGGATAGACAGAGAGGAAAAAAAAAAATATATATATATATAGAGAGAGAGGCGAATGGCGTACGCGTAAAGTATAGAATTTCATGAGGAACGATAGCGATAAAATTAACCTTCTGTTTGCTAGCTACTGAATCCAGCGGCTATTCGGGATGCATCTTTTATATGGATTGCGGCGCGCGGCGCAACCAGAGCGGAATGTTAAAAGCTTACACCGACGGCTCTTTCGCTGTCACTAAATTTCCCAGCGATCTGTATGCACGGCCCTGTTTGTAAACAGCTCGTGCATCGCTGTTGCATTATTAAACGGCAGCTGGATCGGAAATTGTTTCAGTGCAGCACGCCTCGTTGCGCCAACTCCGAGCTTGACCATCTTGCCCGAGTTACGGGATTAGCGGAAAGCTAGCCATTAGAACGACCTAATCCCTCTTGTCGAACGGCCCTCCGATCCCGGAAAAATCGCCTTATTCCGAGGCAGCTATGGCCGATTGATTCGCAACGTTTCGATTTAAGGTCCGGGGCGTGAAAGAATTTGCCGATAGGGGAAAAGGTAGGCGGTGGCGACAGGAGCGCGCACATCCGCGACAGTTTCGCATTCTGGACAGCTGCCCCGGCAGCAGGTAGTCACGCTCGCGCGCAGACTTGCAGAGTAGCGTGTTCTGGTTTCCTATTCCGGCTTACATTTACATCTGCACGATGTTTCATTGTCGAAACGCGAACGTGCAGGCCGCGATACACGAAAGAGATGAAAACGGTTTGACCCGGATCCCGTGGCAAGGGGTTAGACCGGAGAATGTCCGATGTACGCGCGTCTATAGTCGCTTCGCCGTCCTTTCTTTCCGCTCGTAACCCTTTCCATGGTTCCCTTTGCATCCCATTTTTCGCCCGGCGCAACCCGACGACCCACTCGTCGGTCTTGTCTTACCCGACCAGCCGACCAAACCGTTACGGCGCATACAATGTTCCAGCTCTCTATTTGATCGGGCGATAAAGTAGTTTGTTGGACGGCTGGTTGGCCAATATGGTCTTTCGCGAGCCGGCTCGTTCAACCATCCGACGAATTTCTCAGTCGCGCGCAGTATGTTTGAACTGGGAATAATTTCGTGCAACGCGCGTTACGCGATTTGCGATAGTTACAGAGTATTTTGGGGAAAGGTAATATTAATTCTCGTAACGCCGGGCGCGCTTTGACTCGGGATCACGTTCGAGGGCTACCTTTTATCGGCCCAACGCCTAACTTTGTTACGATGTTTAACCAAATTCTGAATCACGATTTTCCCGTAAATAAGACGCTTCTCGGCGAATTATTTTAATTGCTTTAATTACGTAGCTCCGAAACGTTTTCCGAGAGAACAGATTTCGAGAATCTTTGCGGAAACGTTTCGCGAGGTTAAACGCAACGACGCGATTCGCGTTTCGAGGGTTAAAAGAGACACGGTAGATCGGCAGGGTATCGATACGCGTTTACGGTCGATTTGGTCAATCGAAACGAAGAGTTTTACCCAGTCGAACTCGAGGAACTGGCTTCGTCTTCTCGCTGACGGTTTCGAAGAGAGACGCGCAAACGTGTACGCGTATCTTGCGGCAAAATGTCGCCGCGTCCCGACGCTTTTGCCGTTCAATTTCCGGCACGGGAGAGGGTGCAAGGAGAACGGGGCGCGCGAGGGTAGATCGGGAGTGAGTTTAAGGCGCAGGGAAAAAGTAAAATTTCCTATTTCGAGGGAAAAACGCGATGATGTATTATTATCGAAAGCCTTGCTTTCCCTGTTCGCTGCAGGCCGCGCGGCAGAAATAACATTGTGCGGGAAATTCGAAGGGAAAGGTCCGAGAGAAGAGGGACGTCGCTTGCACGCGCGATGCAAAAATTCTCCGGCAGCGTTTTATTTATTCCCGCGTTACTTCGTCGCAAATTTGCATAGCTACTCGCTTAGATAAGCGGTGAATTGTTTAACGAGTAACGTCGACTATCTAATTTGGAGGAAATACCTCTGGCTAAAAGCCTTCGTCGGCGCTTGCAGGAAGCTTTTAAACGAGATTCCGCGTCTTGCAGCGACGGAATCGATGAAAGGATAAACGAGGATGAGATATGTAAAGTTGCGTTCAACACTCCGGCTGGAAATCTAGTTTCGCGTGTTTTTATCGCGGTTACCGATACCGCGCGCGCGTGAGGGGGTGGTCTGCGAGCAACGGGGTCAAAAAGTTACAACCGCCGGGCAACATCCAGCTACTTGTGTATTCGACATCCACGAGTATGTTTAATATTAAAATAGCGCGTTCGCTCGCGATAGTTTCGCGTACAAAGTGGATTTCCATAGTCTCCAGCTCATTTATAATTTCCATCCCTCCTGTTAGCTCACCGCGCCTATCTTCCCACCAGTTCGCCAATATCTCCGCTTTAAACGGTATCCTTCCAGTTTAGCAAACAGACGGAACAAGACTGATATTCCCACGTCTTGCATGTCATTTTTTATCAACGCCCTTCTGACCACGAGCTTTTTATTCCCTGTGGAAATTCCGCGATTCACGACGATCGTCTGGGTTAGCGAGAAATCCTAATTTTACGAATTAATAACGAGACGACGCTCGATCGTTCTTTTCCCCACTTTAATCCCCCGTATCTCCGACGTCGTTACGACACGCGTATATATATATACTCTTCGACAGCTGTTCGACTATTTATATTCCGGCGTACACGTTCTCGCAGAGCCGCGGAACGAATTCCAACACGGGCAGGAATTCCGGGTCGAAAGCTCGATCTCGCGACCTCGTTAGACCGGCTGTAATCGGGGCCATTAATTTTTCTTACGCCGGGAAACACGGAATATTACTCACCCATGGCCGGTGCGTAAATGTTCAAATAGAGGCAATCTTCGCTCTGGTTTCGCAGGTGGGGCAGCAACCTCTTCAAATACTCCAGCCGGCCCTTCGGCATACGCTCCAGCGCTTCTTGCTCATTCGAGATGTCGGGCAGCTTTTGAGGACAGACTGGACTCAGCGTGTCCGATAATCTGCAAAGGAGGATTTGCATCAGTCTACTCGTGCGCGATCCTACCGTCGAATCGAATACTGCTTCATCGGCTGATCCTCCGATGCATTCGCAACCTAATTAGCGATCGAATGATCGTTAATACCGGTTCTTTCAACGACCCTGGCAGCCGAGGAAATTTAAATGAGCCGCTCGAGGACCAGAGAGAGAGTATTTCCCTGAGGGAGAGTAAGGGAAACTTGAACGGAATTTTGGGTTCGTTCGAGATGGGCCGCGTGTTTGAAAATTGGGAAAAACGTGCTTCGGGAATATTCCGTTCTCGGCGACTCGTCGCCGAGTACTCGGCGCTTAGTTAATTATGTGTTCCGAGTGTATTGCGTTACGAGCACCTTTGTCCCTCCGGCTCGTAATGTATGGAGATTAAGGTCGTGTATAATTGTGTTTCCGTTTTTGCTTCGCCAGCACGAGCGCGAGCGAGAAGCGAGTCGCTGGCAGTCGGGGTATCGCCGACCCCGCTGGAATATTCTAAAGCCCGCATTCGAGAATTTTGGGCACGCTGGCTCGCGAATTTTACCTTCCTTCTCTTCGTCCGCATTTTCGAAATCGCTAGTAGAACAGCGTTAAAAAGGGGCCGAGGTTTTTTTCTCCCCACGGCGTTTGTACGAATTTTGCTTCGACGAATTTTTCACCGACTGCCACGGTGAACGACAGGCCGCTCTGTGTGTACGCGAAAGGACACGCAAACGCTAGGCGAAATACTTGGGCGAATTTCAAAGGAGTAGTTTGACATAACTTCGCGGGAAATATGCCGATGAAATACGTCCAAGGATTCGGGTATTAAAAGGGCCTGGCCCGTGGAATGTTCCTCGGAAATCAAAGCTCTCGTCAAATTTCGCTCTCCCTTCGTGCTAAACGCGGCGAATTCGACGCCGAACGAAATTCTTCGGCCAAAACGCGAGATCTCGCGACGATAGTTAATCGTTCGATACGCGTGCGTCTTATTTTCGATCGTGTTCGCGATTGAATTTCGTTTGCAGTGGCTGGTCGTTCACCGATCGTTGTGAAACGCGTGGACCATCCTCCCTTGCCACCCTCGGCAACGTTTCCATTATCCCGGTATCGGTGAAAGGGAGGGATGGTCGGGAGAACGGAGAGACGTTTGGGACAGGGAGGCGAAACATGGCTGGTAAAAGGAAATCTGTCGCTTGTGTATCTGCTCACCTGACTCCTTCCCACGGACTGGCCGCCTTGGTCGGGGAAAATCTGTTACTGCCGATCGGAGGGGTGGCGTACGGTATCCCGAGGTAGACGTCGATTGGCTTGAGGAACTTGGCGTACTCGAAGGAGCGTATGACCCCCTGCACCTCGCCGTACCGTGTTTGAACGATCCGTGGATTGAGCTTGCTCTTGATCGAGAGCGAGAGGGTGGGCGGCGCAATCAGACAGACGAGAATCAGGAAGAATTCCATCTTGCTCCTCTCCGTCCCTACCCCCGCGCCTCACCCCCACGATTACCCTGTGCGACCAGGCGCGCGCGCACTCACACACAGTCGCAATCGCTATCGATCACCTGTCCCCGTGACGATCGCTCTTCATTTAGGCCTGTTCAAGCGCTAACTGCGCGCCACTCCGACGCAAGCTTCCGGTTTTCCCTGAAATTTCACCAGCAACCCCTTCAGACTCCCTTTTCTCTAGCTTCCTTCTCTAAGTACCGACGAACGGATATTATCGCGAACTGCTGCGGGCTAGCGTCGTTTCGCGCGAATACGCGCGATGAGAAGACGAGTCGCTCGGAACTCTCGCAACAGGTGAGTCCGTGTGAAAAAGTAATCGGAGGATCGGAAGTATCGCGGAATCTCGGCTGTTTCGTTATCGAGTAACCGGCGACCGCGCGCAATTACTAAATTCACCGCGATGTAGGATACTTCCAGGGCTCGGCTGTGCACGGGAAGATAATTCTGCGGTAGTGCGCTATTCGCATGGACATTCGGCTAGGTCGGTATCGAGTTCTCATCTCGCGCGCGGCGAATTTTTATCGCTCTTTGACGCGAGATATAAAGTGGAACGACTAACGTTGATACGCGCGTACGTGCGGGTCGTAGGGTGGAGTCTTTATGGAAATACTCGAGTGTCTGAATCGAAGCGAAGGTGGAACGGAGAAATAATCATCGATGATTTTCCCTGAAAGCCCGTAACGATTCGCGAAATGGGTTGCCGGCGCGGAAGGAAACGCGGCGCCATTTTTCGAAGAAAGAGCCGAAACTGGAGCCACGGGGAGGCGTTTTCTTGCGTCTCGACCGGTTCTTGCCCTGGCCACGTAACCGTCTTCCTATTTCCACCCTGCTATTTCCCCGAGATAAGGAGAGAGCGGTTTTAAAGACTGGGTATAGAGGGCGGCTTTGATTTCGCCGGAACGCGTGCCGTAAGCCCTAATTGAACCAACTTAATTCCTGTTGATCGCGATGAATATTGAACAGGGCCGTAAATCAGGCGGAAATCAATCGGATATCGATCGGGCCTTGGGTCTAAGAGGGTCGATAAGACGGCGGAAAGTGGCCCGAGGCGAGGATAGACCGAGCGTACTCGTACATGGAACCATTATGGAAATCGGTACTTATCAGCGTTCGGGTAGAACGGAAAGGGATGGCTGGAGTTTAGCGTCGTCTAACTGGATCACGCGCTCTTCGTCATCCGCGGGCTCGCGCCCAAGAGCAGGAAGAAGCAGATAAGCTGTTTCAAGCGAACGGCTTTCGCTTATCAGCCAGCTTCCAATCTTTTCCCGGGAATCTATCTCCAAGATTTTCGACCGTCGCGCGGGATATCTGGAAGCCCTGCGGAACGAGCCTGGGGATTTCCGAAATCGCGTCATCGAATTCGATCATCGTTTCCACATAACCGAGCCTCCTGGCATCCTGTAGTATAGGTACGAGTTTTCGAGTAGTATAGCGCTCGGACGCGGCGTGTATTTCATTCGCGTTCTTCCGCCGTGGCTACGGGGTCCGAAAACTGTTTCCAATTAAACTCTTCCCGCGAAATTAACTGCGGCGATAGGAAAAGAAACTCGATCCCGGCGGTTTCGATCAACGGTTCGCTGAATTTCGAGTTGATTCGCCGGAAAAAGGCAGCGGGGAGAGAAATCGAGGGAGAACTGGTTGGTCCGGTTTTCCGCTGACTCCGAAACGCTTACCATTAGACCCGATCATCGACTTTAATTAACCTCCGGATGGGAATAGCAGCAGCAGCAAGGCGAATCAAGCCTACGAATCGCCTAGTTTCTAGATCTTCGCTCCATCCTCGATTTCTACGATTACTCCGCTCGAGGCGGGTGAGGATCGCGGAAGCACCGATACGTCGCGATATGGGATTTCATTTATACGCCTTCTCTAAACGCTCCTCTATCTTCCTTTCCAATATCCAACTGCGATTTCACGCGATTTCAAGCGATTTCACGCGATTTCGGGGGTAAAAGACGGAGGGGCAGCTGATTCTCCGGTTGCAGGGCGAGTCTTTTCTGAAACAGAAGAAAAAAATGACAATTAGTAATAGCAACGAGTTTCCGATCATCGGATAATTACTATTAGACGTTAAAGATAGACAAATTTTTTTGTGGAATCGAACGAACGAATACCATCGATCGGTTCAGAGTAGCTGCTCTTTGCTTTTCTAACGAATTAATCCGTACGAAAGTAAAGCAAAGGAGAAGCAGCGCCAGGGAAATGTACAGGGCTTTGTAGGAGGAGAAACCCCGTAAAAGGGGTCGAGTCTCTCGCAGTATCGCGAGGAGATCGTACACCGATGCGATACTGTTTCTCCTCGATCGTAAACTCTCGGGCTCGGAAGCAATAGGTCAGCGTATACTGCGAACGGTTAGAGGGTGGAACATGTACAAGTGTACAGTCGAATCTTTTCTATAAGCGAATCGGGAGGAAGAAGAGGCCTCGAGAGTGGGATCACGAGCCGGGCCAAACAACGACCTCGGACCTCGATATCCAATGTCCGAGGTGTAAGCTTAACGGAACGTCTCAACTACGAATCCATCCTCCCGAGAAAGATAATCCAAAGGATATCGATTGGTGAATGGTTCGAGTCGATGGTGGCACGAATGCAGATCAGACGAAACGTAACATTTCGAGAACTACTGACCCAACGGTACGGCTCCTAATTATCCTTTCCTTCTCCCGTTCACTCTCCCTCTCTCTTTCTCTCCGCGAGAGTTTAACGAGCGGAATAAGTTTCTCTGTTCTTCTCTGGCGGATAACGCGCTGGCGAACGCCGCTGGCTCCTTTCTTTTTACCGCATCGAGGAATTCCTTCGCGCAACTCGACTCGAAACTGGGTCATTCGATCGTTCCAATTAGCCTGGCTTAATATTCGCCGAATCGCGATTCTCGCGATTGAATCGGCCGGCTCGAATTTCCAGATAACCTTCACCGCGAAGCGGACCAAGGTAAAACTGGAACCGAGCCCGAGTGGCCGCGTTCTTTCCATTGTTTCGTTCGATCCGCGGCTATGTCGGTAGAAACTCGCGTGCTTTCCACGCGCGGCAAGAATGGAAGACGCGTTCTCGCGAGGCCGACAACGGGGCGCAGTTTCGCGTTCAATTAGCGCCGTTAAACAGACTAATCGAGGGAGTAGAGCTGCGAGGCTACCAGCAGCCGCCGCTGGTATATCTATAGCTGGCTCCACAGTCGATTAGACAACTACCCAATAAGTGACTCCACGACGCGGATATTATCGGGCCGCCGAGGGCAAATGACGGCGGGAAGCTGCGCTTGCAACCGTAACTGGGTGGTTCTGCCTCCACGGAGATATATAGGAGGAAATGAAACCGAGTGGCTGCTAAATGAACGCCACTGTGATACGCAAATATATCCAAACGCGTTCCCTCTTATTTAGACATCGTCGCTCGATAATTAACCGACGGATCCGGGAAATTCTTCTTTTTTTTCAGGACAAACGAGCAAAACTGAACGTTAACGACAGAATCGGGCAAAGAACGGAGTGGCGATTAAGAAGAGAAGGATAGAGACGGGGAATGCAGAGATCTGGAAGACAGGTTTGGAAGGAAATTGTCGCGTGTGTTCAAACGAGCGGAGAAGCAGGTAGCTCATTAACCACGCCACACTCCATTACGCCGCTGATTATTCCAACGGAGGATAAGCGAACCGTGTAGTCCACTCGTTGGCATACCAAGCGACCAGCCGCGTCACACGCTCGCGCTACGTGCTCGCAGGTTGACACGCGAGTTGCGTGACGACGTTTCTCTCTGATCGTGCGCAAGCACACATCCGGGCGCACGTGTGTGCACACGCTCGCGGACCTCGCCGTCCGGTGCCCGTGGCAGCTAGACTATTTGAGTTTGCCAAGTAGTAATAATTGTTTCTAGCGGGCAGCGTTGTCCAGATGATAGGCGAATACGGCACAGCCCGCTCCAGGCGGTATTGCTAACGTAGCTGCTTAGTCCAATGTGTATCTACCACGCCACACGAGGTTTTAAACACGGGTTTCTCCTCTGCATTCCTTCCCTGCTCGGTATAATCGAATTCCTCCACGCTGCTTCTCCGTTGGTCAACGAAAGATAACTTTCCACGAAGGTCTACCGTATAGTTTGCAAGATGCTCGCGACGCGAGATGCTCCCGCTCCGAATTTCCACGCCGGACATTCTCGCGGATGATACTTGAACGAAACGCGATTAGTTCCAAGCGCGTTTCCGCTTCGTCGAATCGAATATAGCTATTCGTTATTTCGCTAGTAATTAACGAAACAAACGCGCGACGTGCAGTAAATTTACGTAAATTTCGATAATTATCTAATTAATAGCAGCACTGGAGCGCGACCCATTTCGTCAGGGAATTACGTCTACGTGGACTCAAATGCTCTCATTATTCCTTGCTTTTTCCCGCTGACCCTTGGCCGATACTCGATCATAGGATAAACATTTTTTCCAGTCACCGAGCGACGTCTGACCGTAGCCTGGTTGCTTTCACTGGGGCCATCGATCATCGTCTGTCCATGTACATGTTTATTCTACTGTGACACGGACAGCGCCTCGCAGCCTTTCGTTATCCGAATAACCGAATAAAACCGAACTCGATCAGTTAATCGAAGAAATCGCTGAGAAAGAAACACGAGACGTAATTTTGTAAAGTTGTCGACGCGTGATTTAAATACGCTGGAATAAAGGCTGGGTGAGTTTAGGCGAGAGTCGCGGGAATTTCGGTGAACCTCGAATGGTCGGGTGGACCGACTCGACGGGACCAAGCTACGAAGTTCCTCTTTTACCGAGCAAATGCCAGCTTCCAGATAGTCAATTTCGCGGCATTGTAGCCGAAACATGGCGGCAAGTTGCGTACGCCTCTCTCGAGCGCTCGGGAAACCGCAACCTCTATTTTTCAACGCGCCAACAGATCGATTTAGCCGAAAACACACCTCCGTGACGAAAGCTTTTCCTCTTTTCCCTCCGACTGCTTGTCAACCTGTCAATTTCGTGTCGCGATTCCGTTCGGCTTCGCTGTTTCCGACGCCTGGCCTAACGTCCAGAAATTTTAACGACTTTGACTACGCGATAGCAAACGAATCCGATGGGAGAACAAGCTCGGATCTAGGAATAAAAGCGACGCGCAAAACGGATTAAAAACGACACCGTCGTTATTTCCCTCGCTGAAGAATACACGCGGAGAATAGTAAATAAATATGGAATATATTTAATACAAGTCGCGGAGCATAGCGCGCGACGCGTGGAATATTTTGAACGAATTAATTTCGAAAAATTTCAACGCCGGTAAACAGTTCGGTGTGGAAAAATATTTAACGGGGAGATAAAGAGCGGGGGCAACGGAATTAAAGGTAGGAGCCACGATGCGAAAGTTCCTACGCTCCATTTACCAACTACCGGTCTAAAAACAGTTTCGCTAAGAGAAGGATCGTGTTCTCGTTGCATTCTTTTGGACTTCTTCTCGTACTTGTGCCGGAAAATCTTAGCTCGGTCGAGTTCTTATCCGACGTTGCCGGTACACAGCGAAACTATGCGCACGTGAGCGCAAGGAGTGGAGTCGAGTCGGAAAGGAGCTGCAGCTGGAAACTACGCGGCGTAACGACCAGCCCGAACAATGCCCTCCGACCGTCTATGTCGATCACGTCAGCCCCGTCCAATGGACTTTTCTGCTTTCTTTTGTCGTCCAAGAGGTCGTCTGAACAGCCGACATCGAATCGATATTCGCCGCGCCGCGTAACAATCGAATTCTGAAGGGATACCTCCCCCTCACCCTATTCCTTCTCCTTTTCTCTTCCTTCCTCTGCTACTTCTTCCCACTCGCTGATCGGATTCACCGGTACCACGCTCCATTCTTCCCTGTCTTTTCCAGCCCGACCACCGTAATTTCGGACAAGCCTCGTTAGAATAATTAACGAACGCGGATTCGAGCGAGCAAGCGAGATTTTAAGAAATAACCGGTCGAATTAACGTACAGTCGTCTCGGTGACATCTATCTGTTAGATATCCATCTTGGTAATATCAGAGATATTAATTTGAAATTGTATTCTATGATGCTTATTTCCAATTTATTTATTTATTTTTTTCCTAGTCATTACGCAAAGTATAGAATATAGAGAGGAGAAAGGGAAGGGGGTCGCAGGTTATTAGACTATCGCAAAACGGGTCACAATGAAATAATGAAAAAATCGTGAAAAAACTGGCATAGAGAGAGAGACTGATTCGGTTGAATCGAATGAACTTTCAGAATAGAAATACTCGAGTTCATTAGGTACAATGAAACGCCTGGATAGACGAGGAGGAAAGTAGAGCGAGTCAATAAACAGTGCGACATATCGCTTAAATGACGAATCG
The DNA here is from genome assembly GCA_002201625.1 of Euglossa dilemma. Classification (NCBI taxonomy): domain Eukaryota; kingdom Metazoa; phylum Arthropoda; class Insecta; order Hymenoptera; family Apidae; genus Euglossa; species Euglossa dilemma. The sequence continues at coordinate 951,280 of NIJG01000028.1, read as the reverse complement.
ATAAAAATTTTATTCAATTTTATTCGAAAAATCAAAAGTTAGCCATCCAGGCTTAGTAATATTCGCGGTGCATCGGTGAATAGCGTGTTCGTTAAAGGAACGTGGAAATTCCGGGAATTAATGAAGACCTGTGGAGATGGAACTGCGGACGGTATTATCCAAGGTATGAAAGTATTCTAATGAGGGAAGAAAAATTGGTGAAATAAACGGATGGTCATCGATCATCCGTGACGTCCAAGTTTCCTCTGTATCTCCAACGAATCGATATTATCTTCGTTTCCTGCGAGTACGTAGACCAGCATGGTCTATGCGGTGTGGCGGATTTAATTGGAAAACTTTCGCCCAAGAATTTTCTCGAATTCGCCAACGTTTCAATCACTGAACGCGTGAAAATCTTTATTGATAGACGCTTCGATCGCGCGTTTATCTGGATATCCTACCCGTTCCGTTTCCCGGAAACCAGTAGCCGCGCAATTTGCACGTTAGAAACGTTCGAGAGGAAAATCCGAGATGGAAAAAAGAATTTCAGCTGCGATTTCCGAGCTCGCGATGCTATATAACTTTCAGCAATGGAATTATCGGACGCTTTATTATCCGAGAATTAAGGAAATAATTTTATTTATATTATAACGAGGAAAATAAATATTACCGTTAACTAGATTTTCCGATGGAACGCTGTCGAAATTCAGATGGCACGTGGCAGAATCGACGGCACGGCCAGTCACGCGTCGAGCAGCCTTGTCCGAACGCGACAAAGAATAACACGCGACTCAGACGGAAGACGTCGTCGAAAACTCACCGCGAGCCTGGAATGTTTATGTTTCGACTCCTATCCACGGACCACGACACGCGCTACGTCGTGTTTTGTTCGGTCTCCTTGCCACCATTCTCACGCTCTCGATATTATAACATGAATTATATATCGTAATTCGTTATAAGAAACGATGGACAAAAAATAATAAAAATAATAGAAATAATAGGTAGAAATAGCGATAATATCAGCATTAAATTCAAGAGAACAAACGAATAATAAAATTTCACAATAAGATCGAAATAATCATTATCTTCGCGTTTACCGTAAATTAATTGAAATCTCGGATGCGTAACAAATTATTTCTCTCGTACAAGAGAAGTGGATTTAAAAATACGAAAATACTGTAATAATAAAAAATCGAGTTGAAAGGAGAAAATAGTAACGAATAGTAATCTAGTCGAAAAAGCTAGGAAGAGAAGTAAAAGGAAGCAAACAAAGGTTGAAAAGAGAAGAGCGAAATGAAAGAAATTTGAAAAATAGGAAAAAACTCTGCCGTGAAGAGAGAAATATGTTCTGAAAAAATAAAGAAAAAAAAACAAAGAAAAGCCTGAAAAAAGCGTGGTCGAATTTTCAAAATGAAAATTGGGAATGTAAAATCACGGAAAACCCGTGGGAAGCAAACAAACGCACGGTAGGTTTAAAGAAGAAACGAGAGGCAAAGATTCGACGCACCTGAACAAACGTCATATACGTGATATTATATATCGCTCTCTTGACCAGATTTCCGCGCTAATCGATTTCACTAGCGCGATAACCGATACAAATGAAACATTAATTCGATCGTGGAAACGAGTATCGGTGCGTGCCTTCTGCTAACAAACGATCGGGCCGCAGTCAGCTCGAGCCGGCTAATTTGCGCATCAACGATACCTGCTGCCTCGAATTTGCTGAATTTCTAATTGCATTTGCCGGAATTTCGTAGGCAGACTTTCCGCGTTCGACGAGCACGAAAAGCCGCGCAAGTTTACGCCAGCCAGGAAATGCAATTTACCGCTTTGACAGCCGGCCAGTCTGGCCAAAGCGAACTGGAGCAGAGAAACAATGTTCAGCCCTACGAATCCGCTCGGTTACCTAGACAATACCGCTAATCAGACAAGTTTCTTCATCGCGGGCAGCGCTCGCACGATCGCTTCGCGCGTACCAAGGAAACGAACGCGTTCGGTTTTTAATCAATCCCGGGATAATTCGGCCGTTCGATCGCGGGAAACGCGATTTCACGCGATTTCACGCCTGTTTTCCTGACATATTGCGTTATAATATTAACCGTGGATTTCGATAAGGAGAATTAATTTTCTCGCCTTACGGCCTATCCGATCGATCGATTGGCGATCCGACAGGATTGCAAACGATCACACGTAGCCGGCTTATTTCGTACATCGTCCAATCCCTCTTTTTTCCTAATCAGCCCGCTCTCGCGGAATAATTGACCCGCGCTTGCACGAAAGCGTCTGACAGCCGGTTCTTCGCCGATGAGTGACCTATCAGCATGCAGAATTCGGACGAAATTCCGTGTCAGCGTTCCTCCGGCACGGAGCTTTTTTTCACCGTCGAACACGACCAACGCGTCGTGTCTTTCGTTTACCTCGTTACCGTTAATTGGCGCGATTTTTACGGCAGCCTTCTAGCTCCGTAGCTCCCGGTAACATCGCCGAATTATAGAGAGACAATAATTGGCGAAAAACGCCGAGTATCGTTTCAAGATCCCATATCGGATTCCGATTCGTCGAAATTCTTCGAACGAAACGAAATCGGAAAACGAACCTCCCCCGCGGGCGAGGCTATTCGAGCGGCTAATTGATTAGCAGCGACGAGAACGTCGCGATAAGGATTACACCCGAGGCGGAGTGTAACTTAAAATTGCGCGTCCCGATGAACAACTCGCGAGAAACGTACGCATTTGCAACGAGGCTGTTGTAAAGCGTAACTTGCCGAAACTCGATTAGAGTGCAATCTGATAAACGAACGAGGTGGAAACTTCTCCGCGCATCGAAATCCGCCGAAATTTCAAGGTAAACGTCAATTCGATAACGATGATCGATGTCAACCTAGCTGGCTAATTCAACGCGTCGACGCCGTTAACGAGCCAAAACTAACCGCGATTCGCATCGATTTTCTCTTTTCGCGGCATTTCGAGCCCGTCAGAGTCGTTCCTTAAATGTTCCCGATTTTTCGTGCCGAATCCTCCGGTCACGGACGTCAACAGGTATATCCAGACCTTTCGAAGCCATTTTTTACACGGCGGAATGGAAAAACAACGAGAATAGCGGACGTCAAGCGTCAGAGAAGAAGCGACACCGATGACAGGCCAGCAAACAAGTGGCAGATTAATTTCGGCCGACAGTTTAATTGGGGCGGGTCGGATTAAACGCGCGGAAGGGCCAGCTGGACATTTTTCACGGCCAGCCGAATAAATAGAACCGTTCTGACGGACGGACGAGTTCTCGTCACGGCGGAATTTCAATTTTCACCACCGCCGACGCGCAGGAACCGATAAAAAATGCCCGACGGGGAAACCGTGCCACGCGGTCGTACAAAGGCGAAGGAAAATACGGCCGCGAGAAGGGAACGGAATAAATAACCGAGACGAATGATCCGCGGCGAGCGTTATACCCTCTCGACGTCCCGGCGCGGAGGCAAGCTTGCGAAAAATGAGGAAAACCGACGCGGTCTGATCGGATCCTTCGGATTTCACGCGTCGAGGATCAGTCGCGGCCCGATGGTCTCTGCAAATCTCTCCGATCTGGATTTCCAGCTCTGCCTCGCGTCTCCTCGCTTTTTCTCTACCCGAAAGGCGCTTTTTGAGCGCGGAGAGACCGAGGGGGAACGGCGGAGCACAGCCCCGAGGAAAAGCCGGCGAAAGTGAAAAGCTGGAGAGACCGAGGGAGGAAGAGGTGGAACGAAGAATATGGAGGAAAGATAATATTCTCGGCTGAGCAATAACCCTGCAGGGTCGTATCCATTTCGAGCAGCAGTTTCAGAGGGAGTAGGCGGTGGCCGGACACCTGACAACGGCTCCAAAGTTCCTCGTTATTGTTCCGCGAATTGGATTTGCCGGGCTTACGAGCGGGGGAGGCTGGCTCTCTCGAAAATCTGCCGGCCATACGGGCCCCGCCGTCCTCCTTTCCCGGCTAAGAATCTTCTCAATTGTCGCCACGGGACTCTCTGCAAGGGTGCCCACCCCCGCATCCTCAAACTTTCAACGCGGCGGCCTAACTTTCTTCCTTCCTCGAATTAAATCCACCTCGCGATTCCAGCGGAATTGGAAAAAATTGCCGGAATCTCCATCGCGTAGTCCGACTCGTTCGCGAATTCCTCGAGCTTAAACGGCGAATCCGCCATTCCGGTGAACGAAAGACGGTTTACCATCCATCGAAATAAAGTTCGTAAACCTTGTTGTAAGGAGAGAGAGAAAGGGAGAGATATCGAATGGTAATATTCGACGAATCTAATGTTTTATACGACAGATAATAGGAAAGTGGCGAAATCGTTAGGTTAAAATCGCGCAACGTTTATGGTTTCATCCCCTACGACGTTCGTACTTAAATTCATTTGGCGCTGTTTATTCCCACGTATTTCCGGGGAATGGAGAATTACGAGGCCTCCTTTCTTCTCATAAGACGGCGAACTCGCGCCGCGCGCATTTCGCGGCGAGCAAAACCGAGGTCGAAACACACCGGTCTATTTCGACGCAACGACCTCGTACGACCGTCGCCGATAATTCTTCCAGAAATTTTCTCCCGGCTTCCCCGTGTTTCCCTTACTTCGTCCAGCAACGAACTGTACACCGAACGCATATGCGGCGTGCTTACATTTCCCTCGGATCGCTCGAACCGAGCAGAATTTATCCACAACCTAGAGAAGCTTTGAAAAGCGACTTTTCCTCGAGGAATCTCCATTTCTTCCAGCCTCGGAAACTCGGAAACGCTCCTCCCCTTCCTTCCGCTCCACTGTTTCACTCTATCCGACGATTTTCGCGCGAGAGAACCTCGGTTGTCCGCATATTCCCTCTCGCGATAAGGGAAAACACGGTCGAAATGGCGTCGTCGAGCATGGTTGCACGTGTATTTGCGAAAAAATGCGAGGGCCAAGCTGAAACCGGTGTCTGCAGCTGGAATAGTGGGAACGGTTTTTCCGTGGCTCGTTGCTTCGTGGTTATGGTCACTGGATACCGTAGTTTCTGCAACAGATGCGTCCAACTGCGACGCTCTCTCTTCGTCGAACCGCCAACCGATATTCCTAGCTGTACGCCGGAAACTGGATCAACGGTTCGTCGACGAGGGACTTGGAGAGAGAGAGAGAGAGAGGGAGAGGGAGATAAAAACTTCCGCCGCGATCTCTCCACTTGGCGTTAAGGGACAATAAGGTACAACAGCCCGGAAGGACTTCTTCCATAACGAAGTCGAATCGTTGATATAAAAGAACTTGTCCGCGGAGATGAGGTTCAATTGCAGAGGAATTACTATTCGAAAGTTATTCGTTATAATGAAACTTCTCCGAGCGTACCTTTGGCTAGGTAAGCGCGGAAAAGGGGAATCGCGCGACGCGTATCCCTTTTGCAGGTTCGCGTGGATGAAGAATAAACGAGGACAGGAGGGTGGCCAGAAGAACCAGCCCGGTTGTCGAAACATTAATTAAACTGGCCGAAATAGAAGGGAAATGCAGGGCGCGGCGTACATTGCGGTGCATTTAATTTAAACCAAGAAAAATCACCGGTGTTCTGTAGCTAGCATCTAATTAACTCGAACGCGCCATCCCTGCTCCTTTTCACTTTGTTTTTCACTTGGTGGCTGGTCAGAGGTACGGACAAAGACCAGGGTCGCCGCTTTGTTTTGCACAAAGGCCGAACCGGGGCCGTTGGGAAAAATCATGGAAAAATGTAATAAATCGCGTGATTAATTAAGCCACACTCGCCCCTAGGCTCGTGACGGCCGTCCGCGGCCCATTCTTAACGCGAGCTCCACGCTCCAACGGGCGCATCTCGTCGCCGCGCCGCACCGCGCCGCGGCGCCGCGCGCCGTACCGAAACGCCGTCCATTATTTACCAGCGAATACCCAGGGAAAAACAACAGCTCGCCCAACTATTAATAACCCGGTCTATGGCTCCGGCCATTGTTACGCCGCGAATTTTCCTGATGGACGTCACCAATTCGAACTCCGCGAATGCCTCCTGTTCTTTTTTACCACACTTTTTCAGAACAGTGTCTTTGTCGTGTATTCTGGGTTAATTAACCTCGCAGTATACGACGCGTTCACCGGGCCAACCGACTTTCCAGAAGATCCAATGGAACTTGCAGTTTTCTTCGACTCCGATTGTAACGAGACAAGACGGGACCTCCTTCGATGGTTAAAGGATAGCTAAGGATAATAGGAAGCCAAGATGATATATGTCTAGACGCATGCAATTAGAATCGAGCTGGAAAACGTTTGACGTATCCCTGTGCCCCTGTCCGCTGCAGAGTGCTGGTCGCGCACGTTTCAGCTTCGACACAGTTTGTGTTTCCGGTTAATTGCAGCCTGCAGATTATGCTGGTTACACAGGAGACGCAGCTTTTCGTCGGTTATTTTATTTCCCTTTTATTTTCTTGGTGGGAAGTAGGGTCGGCGCAGGCACGCTGTTTGCTTGACACACTTATTACACGCGGTGTAATTAGAGGTCGGGAAAAATATATGTGCCAGGTAAACGCGTGCGTTATCAAGAATAGATCCAAATATCGCCTCGTCCCCCCGGGGGACCGAATTTAAAAGGCCGATTCGTAATCACCGCGTACAGTCCGCTAGCGGATCGATAAATAAGCTTCGAAAACAGGTTAATTTTCATCCACCGCGGCGCACACGCGAGGGAATTGTACAAACGGTTGCGGAAAACGCGCATCGACGTCCGCGACGTCGACGTTTCTAACAGTCGGACCAGAAATTCGGAAAGGCACTAGGCGTTTCGAAAGTCTCGCGTTCGCAGCTCGGGTGAATTTCGTGGCAATTATAACGCGGAACAATGATACTAACGTAATTACGATAGCGTAGACGGAGAAGCTCTTCGGGGAAAGTAAAAACGTGGAGGCTCGCTAGGCTTTCGAGCAAGTTGCTCCCTTAGGAGCGCCCTTCTCGCGTACGTGACTTCGCGTCGTGTCTCGCGAGCTTTCTTTCTTTCCGACCAAGAAGAAGGAAGAGCAGGGGAAAGAAGAAATAAAGGAGAGGCAGCACACGACTGTGGACACGCGAGCGTGCCTATATTTTCCCTAATGAGCCGGAAAGATTGCCCGTCTAGTGGCCACTCGCTTATTACGCGATGGAGAGATAGACGCATCCTGTTCTGCGTGCTCTGCTGCACGAATCGGACATTTTCCCCGAGATTTTCCTTCTTATTTTCGCCAGGCTACTCGCACGAACCCTCCTAATAGACCATTTCGTTAGCCGCTGCGCCGGATGGATTAATCTCGATCGCGTTTCCCTGAGAAAACCGGGCTAATAATATCAGACTCGGGCGAATCCTTCTCGAATCCTTTCTCTCCTCCCTTCCATCCCCCGTTCACCCCTGTATCATTCGAATTATTTCCTTTGCCCCCATCAAAGACAAAGCTCGTGACGCGATCAGCGGCAGCGCTGGTCGTACGAGAAATGTTAATTCAAGGAAAAAGAGAGTTTCGCCTGTGGAAATCAATTCGCCTTGGCCGGGTTCGATTGCAAATCAGATTAAGCGTTACTCCGCGCGCGGCAATTTCCCTCGGCACGCGCGGGCTTGCGCTTTTTCCCGGAGCTGGCTTTAATCGTAACAGGCTTCGGCCGTAGTTGCATCGCTGCATTATCGGCATCTATCCCAGATGCGCTTAATCGATCGTTAGCAGCGCGGTAATTACTTCGAATTAACTTTCAGCTACTCGTCCCGACGACACCGCGCGTGTTCTCGTTATCGAGCGACTCCGAGTTCCGTTAAAAGAGAAAAAAAACACTCGCAACGAAGGCTGCCGGAGCGAAGCGTAAAAATCTCGCCTCTCCTCGACGCTCGGCGAAACTCGAACGCCTTCGACGTGGACCACGAGCCACGGTGCTCCGTTTACGTCTTTAATTAAATCGCGAAACGAATGGCGAACAGCACCGCGCTGCCACGGGTGTCGGGCAGATCTGGGTAGAGGCTCGATTAGATTCGAGAATCGTTGTATCTACCGGTGAGCACACGTTGCGGTCGACACGTCGCGAAACACAGCTGCGATTCGGATATTCCAACCGGCTCGCGATAGCGCAACGTCCGCTCGAGTTCACTCAGCGATAGACCGGTTATCGAAATCTTCAATAGAAACAGTCGGACATCGCTCGAGATACGTACGCGTTTGTCGCTTCGCCGACAGTCTCGTCGAAAAATTATCCGCGCTTTCGATCGACCGTGTATCCATCGCTGTTCGTCCGGCGTCGCGTTACAGGAAATTCGTAATATCGAAAAGGGGTACAAACCAAGTGCCGAAACCGTTCCGTGTGAATTTTTCGCTCGCGAATCTTTTTCGTCGTTGAGAGAAAAAAAAGCGGCACTGCTGGGCGAATCGATCCCCGAAAAAACCGTGGCGTCCATCAACCGCGGTGTATTATTAAAACGTCGTAAAACCATTCGAATTAAATTTTGAACGGTTTGCTCGGAAAGCGTCCGAAATCCGTTCGCAGGTTTCCTGGTCGCTGCGAAATCGAAGCGGTAATGACCGAGCGATTAAAAATTCCACGGAAGGCAACGTTACTGGCAGTTATCGCATCGATTCGATCCTCCCCCGGAAGGATAGTGACCAAACGGTCTTGGCTTCGGGCAATCAACCATTTCGCTCGCGTGCACAGGCGTATCGAGCGTGGTTCGGCCAAAAGACAGCCACAGCTAGCGATACAACTTGCGTGCTTGCACGCGATCGTTCGAATCAATTTCAATGAAGCGCACGTTCGAATTTAATTAAGTTCTTGCTGCTGGCTGCAGTGGAATCAAGCCGTGCCCAGCCGGACGCGTCCCGAGGACAGAGAGGCGGTCGCTGCTCCTTCGACGTCTCGGCGCCGGAGCGGTATCCTTGGTTCGGGCCGAGGATTAAATATTAAATCTCGAGCCGAGTGTTCAGTAGCCCCCTTTGTGTCTAATTCGAGCCCCGGGCCGGGTTCGTTGGACCGATATTTTATTCAAGGAAATACGAGAAGCCCGGATTCCAGTTTGAAATATGTTTCCGGGACTTAGCGAATATCTCGTGCTGGCACGCAAAAGTGCTTATTGATCAAACTGGGGGAGCACGGAGGCGACATCAGCCCGTGACAATCCAAATCGTTCCCGTGGTTTCCATTCGGGGATATCTATCGATCCGCGTGATACATAGGCCCCGCGTATAATTTATCACGAGAGATTGAATCGCGAAAATTCGCGAAATAGAGGACCGGTCCGAGATTAATTGTGCCGGATGACAAATAATTTTCTACGGATGTTTCTTGTTGCCCCGGACGCTTATCGCGGGCAGTATTCGGGAACAAAGGATCTAGACACGAAGTACGGTGGACTCTGGTCGCGTTCCGCGTCCCTCTTCTTCACCGGTCGCATAAAATAAATAAAGAGAGCGTCGCAAGAGTCGTAGACGCGGAATGATAAGAGCGACGGAAAGTGAATCGGAGGCAGAAGACCTTTTGCATAAAGCCACCGCTATTTTGCATATCGCCCCATCATCGCGTGTTTGCGTCCTGATTTTAGGCCAAAGATTCGCTGCACAGCCCTTCGTCTGCATCCTCTCCCACCGACTTCCACTTTTCCTTCCTTTCCCTTATTTTTACCCTACGATCTCCCTTTCCCTATTTCTTCCTTTTTTCTTCCCTTCTCTCTTTCTCCCTTATCCTTGCCTTTGTTTCGCTGGCCTTCCAACGGCCTTATTTCTTATTCTTTACAACCCAAACGGGTCTACCACGCGCAGGTATCAGATTGTAAAACGGCCCGACCGTTCGTCGTTTCATTTTCTTTATAGCACACGTATTGCAGTATTGTAATATCCGCGGGAACAGCAGGGGATCTTGGAAACCCCCGGCGGAGGCGGAATACCCGTTCTATCCGGCGTTCAGACAAAGTAGATTCTCCTTCGTTCTCCTTTCCATCGCGCCACCTTCTCATCTCGCCAATCCTCCGCTTGTTACATCGCGGTCAATTAATTACCCGTTTCTCCTACCAAACGGTCGCGTGAGGGCAAGCAATGAAAACGATCGTTCGAGTCCGGGCTTTCCTCTCTTTTTGGTACTACAAAGTAGCGGATTACAACGAGGTCGAGGGACTCGTACGCTCGCCGAAATCTCTCTGTTCTTCTTTCTCGTTGAAATATTCCGAATGACCGTTATTCCAAGCCGTCCGACTCCGTCGAGATTGGCTCTATCTAATTTTTATACCCGAAACGCGGCCCTTCGCGTTTCGGTTTAATTCCTCATTAAAAATTGCAACGGCGCAAGTAGGTTGACGATTACGAAACAGTCGGGATAAAGCTTGGAGTGGGACTTGTATCGCAAAGGGCGAAAAAATTGTTGAAATACCGTGCCGTATGCGAAAATAAAGTATTTTCGCGCTACGCCGTGTCGTTGCGGCTTTTTAATTACGCGGCCGCGATCAATGAACAAACCGGAAGCTCGTAAAGCCGGCCCCGTCCAGTGGAAGAAAGTTTTCAGGGGCGAGTTTCCAGCCGCGGCATTCAGACCGCGGCTTATTCATTCTCAGACATTCGCGCGGCTAATTTTATGCTCGGTACAATATCTCGGATTTAATTAGCCACTCGAACGAGAGAGAGCGGAAACAAGATGCTCCTCTTCCGTTCGGGGAGCTGCAACTGATGTGCATGTAATTGCCATCCCGCGATTCTTATGCGTCCCTGCACTTCCGCCGCTTCTTCCAACCGACTTCCAGGAGAAGCGGAATCATAGACGGATGGATCCACGTGTTTCTTGCATCTTCGGACCGATCCTTGCTCAGGGATACGTGTACACCGCACCTGCGGCGTAGCTTCGATTTTATTTCCGCGACACCGTAGGTACACAGCCTCGGCTCGTATCGGGAATTTTAATTTCAAGGCGAGTGGTCGGATCGCGTCGTCGGTGCGACGAAGCGTCCGCGACCGCGATGCAGAAAGAGGAATGGTGAGGAGTGGAGCGGAGAGGAGAGAGGAATTTAAAATCGGCCAGCCTGCCATGACAAACGCGTTATTACCGTTCCGCATATCGACTGACTCTGGTAAATAATATCGCGGGTCGGCTTCAATCGCGTAATTTATTCTTTTGTGCCGGTGACCGGGGACAATGCGACGAAACGCTCGTATCCTGGCGCGCGTTTGTTCGTCGCTGCGCGAAAGGAAGCGAGCAAACGGGTGCAGAGGGCGGCGAAAAAAATAACAGACCGACTGTACAACAACCGGAAGCTCGTTCCGAGCGCGTAAGCTCGTGCCAGGGAACGCGGACATTGTTCGACAGGGTGTGTTATCGCGCTCGTTAATTACCCCGCGGTTCGGCTGACGATTTTCGTGTTATTAATCGAGCGAGCATCGACGAACAGTGCCAAGTAGCCGTGGAATTTCCACCGCTTTCAACCGATACGAATTTATACGCGCGATGGGGGAAAAATTCGAACCGGTTGAACGTGGAATTCCGGGAAGCGTCGAAAGAGGCCGGATAGAATGGCGGATTTGCGACAAACGTCGTAAAAATGGCAAGAATTGGAATAGAGAAGAACGGGGAGCAGAAGAGAAATGGATTCGAGCGGGAAACAATCGCGTTACATCATTTGCCCGTCAAACTTGTCTCGATTCCATTAGACAACCACCGCTATACAAACACACAAGACCTGCTCATCCATCAAGACTTTCCAAACGTCCGAGACGCGAGACTTTGAACGTTTCTACGCTTTGAATATGATTCAAGGCAATTCGAATCTTCGCGGTATTAAAAACCACGAATTGTTCAGAGGTTCAAGTACGAGTCGGTCATCCCCGAGAGCAAAGAGGTTGGAAATCGCGGTAATTCGCATAGGAATTACATCGGAACACTTTCCGGTTCTATTTTTGCCAGCAGTTACCAGAAGAGCGGTGTACACGGAAGTTGTCGGGGAAAGATTGATCGAGGAAGGAGTTCGGGACACCGGTGGAACATGGTTCGCGTTTCTTTAAACGGAATCGATAAGTTCTGCTGAGCTTGTATCGAGGAGGATCGGAAAAAGGAACGGTCCGCGTGTCGGAGGAGGATGACAAGTGTACGACTGGACGAAGGGGGATCCGGTGGCTGTTTGATAAACGTGATTCGCAATCGAGTGAAACGCGAGTCCGGACGGGCACTCTATCGATGCACGCGGAATTTTGAGCACGTCACGAGCGACCGATAGCGCTCGTATACGGGTGAAATTTCAATTAAATCTGATCGGAGCGGCTGATAATGAGCAGCTACGGAATCAAAGGGTCAAACGATTCCGGCGGTATCGGCCTAGCCTCTTTGCTTCGTAAATTCGACGCTCTAACGTTGGACTGAAAGATTACGCGGTCGTGAGTGCTCAATGGCTCGCGAGTTGGTCGGATGCAAACGAATTCGATGCATCGGAAATAACGTCTAAAACTAACGCGGTGAGAACAACGGCGCGTGTGTAATGCAAAAAAAAATGTGCAGGGGAGTGGTTATCGGTTTTCATGATTTTATTAATAGTCTCGCGCGAAAAAAAAGGGGCGAGAAAAAAAAAGATTTTTTAAATGAGAAATAAAAAATGGGAAAAAGAGGGAAAATATTCCAAATATCGCGCGAAACGTTGAATTTCACCGCGCTGGTTGTTTGCTAATGCAACTTATACGCCATCGGAAGTGCATTATTGATTCACGGTTGACATAACCGTAGTATCGGTAACAATGACGATACGTAACCGATATACCTCTGCAAACTGGGTGAACTCGCGCGCGCAAGAACAACGAACGCGTAACTCTCGTTAATTCGAATAACTCGGCCATAAAATTTACAGCGAATTCGTTTCGCTTTACTTCCACGTTCGAATACGGCCATTCGCTGATTAATAGTTTCACTGATAACAGAGCCTTGTAATTCCGTACATGCTCGACGGTCGAATCGTATCGCGGCACGTTATCGACCGTTCTCGCAATTAGCTCGCAAGATTACGACATTTAAACGTCGTTCGGAGCTGTTTTCAACCACCGCGCGATTCAATTACCAAACGAACGAGCCAGAGAAATTAACGAATCGCATTCTATTCGCCGGTAATTGCTTTACTTTCCGCTGATTCACCGTAGGATTTTGAAAAGTCCCTTTCCCGAAACCGAGCCACCCGAGGGAGCGGAAGTCGCGGAGTGGATAATAATTTCGCGTATTAGAAATCGGCCAAATTTTCGAGGCGCAGCCGCGTGTCTGGCTACAGACTGACTATTTCCCTGCCGCGCGCGCCACCGATAAACCGGAGCTTTATTTTAAAAAAACCTCGTCCTTTTTCGCTCGTTTAATGTCATTCCTCTCTGCTAATAGCTTCCGTCCCGGCTCGCCGGTCCAAAAATGCAACGCTTTATTCGAGCAGTTCCAGCAACCTCGAAGCATCAGTCAAGCTGGTAGACACTGCGTCATCATCGACGCATAACTTATCCGCTCGTTGAACCAAGAAACCTCTACTCTGCCAGGACGGTCGTCCAATCTAAACGTCACGGGGAAAAAATATTACGGCAATTTCCGGAAGCCGGTAAAAACCCTTGGAAGAATTTCTATTCAGCCGTTCTCCCGACCCATCGGTCTATTCGCTTACGCGTAAGATCCCGTGGACGTAATCCCAGAGAGAGGGCTGGAGAGGAGAAGAGAGAGAGGAGAGGTCGCGTGGGCGCGGCTGACCGTAGCGTGATTTATATTCAGCCGGAAACGCCGGTCATTCGGATCGAGGCTTCTGTTTCGCGCGGCTAATATTCGGAGCAAACATCGGCGCCGGCTGAAACAGCCTCTAGCCACCCTCCAGATTTACATGTTAAGTATTTAAATCGCTTACCCCTTTGCGCCCGATCTAACCCGATCACCGCGTTTCGCCAGGCACTCTGCCGATACGCGATACGCTCTTGAAACGTTTGGACAAACGAGCCGATACGAATCGCGCCTGTGACGAAACGAGAGGCGAAACAAGCGATAAACGTTCTTCCGATAAATGATTAATGGGAAATTCGAGATAACGCGATAAAAATCGGCAAATTTATCGTATAAACGCGTTTTAGTTTAATTAAATTCGTAGCCGTAAACCGAAGCCGGACTCGGACTCGGGCTGGGATCGGGCTGTAATTTTGTTTAATACCCCGAAATTGGGTTAGTATTATTTCTCTGGCTTGGCCGAGGTCGCGGTGGAACAAAAGAGATCGCCGCTTTCCACCGAGTAATCGTATCCGACAACGGAAGGTGGTTCCCTTAACCGCGAAATTTCGTTCATTCGCGGAAAGTAGAATATCCCGTGTCATGGTCAGACAGCCGGAGCGTTCAAATTTCAGTCGGGCCAGGATGAAACTGGTCCCTGGTGCGCCCTTCAAAACATTCGAGCTCGGTTTCGGGCTAAATCAGCCTCCATCACCGGCCACCTCCAGTTTTCCCCTGTTATTATTAATATTACTATCAGTCCGCATCAGGCTGGTTTAAATTATTCCGAGCCTCGGCCTTTGTCGTCCTGCGAGATCTACATTACGTTGCAATCCCTCTACGACCCGTGAAGCATAATTATATTGACTTTATACCATTGTGCGTAGCTGACCTGTCGAGCTGTTTGCGTGCGTCTATGCGCACGCACGCTCCCAGATAGCACGCATAACGGATATCCGCGGGATTATATATCACATGGATGCATCGTAACGAGATACCCGCGGTTCGCCGGCGAATAAAGAAGGATATTGCTCGCCCGATGAGACTAGCGCGGCGCGTAAGCGTTCTCTCGGGCGAAAGCTCGATTTTTCGAACTTCAGTCGAATTAAAATCTTTCCAAGGACGCCACCGTTGTTCGACCTTCCGGGCGATTAGCGCGTCCGGGGCGAGAAACGGAGGAAACCGCGAGCGAGTATTAAGGTCGCGACGACAATCGGGAAATTAACTCGACTCCTTGGATCGTGGTACGCTTCGCTCCGAAAAGACTGCTCTAGCCGGATTTAAAAGCTCTCGAACGAATTTCACGGTCCTCCACACATCACCGAGTCGAATTGGCGGTTGGCGCGACGGAGAAATCGCGGTAGAGCTGTTTCACTGGCGGAACATCGATACGCCGAGTCGTTCTACTTCTTTGCGATCGGAGATCGTCATAAGGTGGTTCGCGGCTGGTAGAACGAATGTTTGCGCTCGATTCGGCGATCGGCAGGCGTAATGGGATTCCGACAAGAGCTTTCGTAAAATGGCGGACCGTGTAGCGCGCGTCAGCGGGAATTTTATTGTTCCACCAACGTCCTTTATATCCAGTTGCAGGATTAACGTTGTCGTGAAATGAAAATCGCCGTGCAAAATGCATCCACGCGTTCGTATTTATTTAAACACAGCTCGTTGAAAGAAAATTTCGTTCGAGCGCGGTCCAACGATTAATACGTACACTTTTATTTATATTTGTTCGTAGATACCGCCGATTTCAATTTGGCCATTCAGCTTCTTTAGTTCGTTATATTTTCCACCGACCATTTATCATGTTTCGCGTAATTCCCTTTTTTTTTTCTCTCTTTCGCTCGCGGACAGATTGATCGCGATTCCATTACAGTCCGCGAAATGTCCTGCAATTTCGTGGCTTCCTTCGAAACCATCCACGCGCTGTTTGATTAACGGAAAAAAAATAAAAAATGGTAAAAACGATACCGAAAAAAAAAGGGCAACAGACGGCTGTCAGCGTGTCCGGCCGGAAATTATACATAGAATGAAAACTGTTCACCATCGAAATCGTGGAATACCGGTAGAACACAGTCGCTCGTTTCCTGCGAACCATTCGACACTATCCTTTCGAGCAGCCGACTTATATTTATTACCGTTTCCTGGTCGATAAGAGGGCGATGCGTGATCCATAAACACTCGATACTGGTGAAAACAGCCGCTTTAACGGGAAACATTCCTCGCAGTTAATCGGCAGTCGGCCGGTGGTCTATTATTTTCTAATCGATAGGATCGCTGTTCCGGGAGCCGAGCAGAGGGGAAATTAGCGCGGGAAAGAATCGTGCCACGCACACGGACCACCCCTCGTCAACGTTTCCACGATAATATTCGAAATGACTGCGTCGAACTCTCCCCCTTTTATCCTGCTCCGCGACGTAGAAGAGGACCGCCCTTTCAGACGGTTTAATCTCGCGTGGAAAATGTGTTCGTACGCGTGTGCACGGCGTATTACACGGTCGCCACGAGGTATCTATACTTCGTCGATAGGATGTACAGCACGCGGAACGTTACGAGCAGTTGCCCCAATTTATCCCACTTTTTTGTGCCGAGAGCTTTTCAGCTTTTTTCTCTTTCTCCTCTCGCCCTTTCTCCGCGTCCCGCTCCCCGCGATGGTTCCGTGGCCGTTGGCTTTTTACTCCATCTCAGCTGGCACTTTTAAGTGCACGTACAGTTTAGTGCACTCTGACCGCGCGCCAAGCAACACCGATGCAGGAGACATTTTTATTGCCGCGGCTTAGCGAATGTGTTGCCGATAAATGTTTCGTTCCGTGTGACTAATGCCGTACACGCACACGGACACGTAGCTTGCCGCGGCACTCGCAGGCGAGATTAATAAAAAATTCACGGCCAATTCGTTCTCGCCGCGAGAGAGCAACCTTATGGATTCGTTATCCGGGAAAGCCCTAAAAGATCGATCGGAAGAGGAGCACGAACGGAAGACTTTGCACGCGTGTCCGCCGTACGATTCCTCGCGATCGAGAGGCAAACTCCGATTTACCTGTTGCCCCGACTACGTAGCTTTTAAGACGCCTCGAGTACTTTACGCGAGTCAACCAAGCGAATTTCCAGCCGCATTTACGACACTGTTCGGACCTTTCCTCCGCGTTCGATTAAACGCCCTTCGGAAAGCTGCTGGTTCAGTTCGGCGGGGGTAATTTATTCGACAAGAGGGGTCTTAAACGACGAAGGAACACGCGTACCCTGGACTGTGGATCCTCGGCCGCGAGAGGGAAAGGGCGATCGGAGGTTTGCGGAGGCTGAAAGCGGCGGGACGCGACTTTGATTTCGCTGCGTGGAATAAAAAACGGGGACTTTGTAGCCTGTCACCGGTAATCAATGGGCGGACGGCCTTTGCAAGTTTAACGAGAGACACGGCCGCCTGTCGTGTATTTCTTTTCCCGCTATTTTCCCTTTTTTATTCCACGTCGCCGGCCCTCGTTTCGCCCCGCGTGTCAGCCCCTGCGTAAGTCCCGAATCACGTCCACCCCCGCCTCCCTCTCGCGTTTCCCGTGTTCGTTTGATTAGTCGCCGACCCTCCATTCGGCTATTTGCGCCACGCGCTCTGTTTTTCCTACCTTCCCTACGAACCTAAACCGGTGCGTTCACCTTCCCGTACACCCTCGTTAATAATCATCCGATCCTTTCCGGTCTCGGATGTCTTCCGCGACCAGCGATACTCTCTCTCGCATCGCTCGAGACCGTCCCTTTAGACTGAGCGGATAATCTCGCGAATTACCTCGCGCTCGTCTTGGCACTTTAATTACGTCGTCGGGGAATTCCGTCTCTCCGGAGTATGCGCAGTTTACGGTGCGTGTGTCAATGGAACGTCGAAGAGTGGCCCGATTCCGGCGAGTCTCCTGTGTTACATAGGCATTGCCAGCCCTAAGTTCCGAATAGTTCGAATCCCTTTCCCCTTCCGCTTTACGGCGACCGCGCAAAGCTGCAGGTAACTAATTAAACGACTACTGTAGCGAGTGCTCGACGGCTAGTCGCCGGGACAAAGGGGCGAAACGTCGAATAAGGTTCGCTATTTATCGATCATCGGTGGGAAAAATGCCGTTTAATCAACAGCGAGTTCGACGAGCAATCGGAGCCGCCGCGAGAGAGCTCCAGGCCGCGGAGAAAAGGGGTAGTCGCGACGTCGAGCTTTCGAAAGCGCCCCAACCGTTTATGCGTGCCGATTGAGGCTTTTGACTCTTGGCTGACGTCGCCAGTTCGCGCGGTGACAACAATGGCGAGACGTGTCTCTCTCTCCTCTAAGCTGAAGATCGATCGCCCGGCAATAAGATCAGTTCGGCGAAAGTGCGGGAAAACCGATGCTCCGAACAGGCTTCGTTTTCCGGGTTTAACCGACGCGTGATTTCGGGACACGACGTCGTTTTACGATACGCCGTCGTCGCGGAGAAAATGAGAATTCTTGACGATTAATTCACGCTACCCGGGAATTAGCGTATCGAGGAGCCGTGACGCTGCAAGCTCGCGATGTTTGCCGTCGAATACTCGAACACATGCTTGAGCACTAAGAAGCTCGTCGCGACCTTAAACAGCGTCGCGTTTGCTGGTACTTAAATAAACCGAAACTCTGGAACTTGACTCGGTCGCCTAACAAATGTCACTCGCGCGCGCTTCCAAATATCGTCGTCGCGAAACACAACGTTCAAGAGATTCCGCGAGTCCCCGGGAGACCGGCGATTCGTTTGCGAGTTTGGGCAAACTACGGCGTCGCGGTGCCCCGATATTTATCGTCCGCGCGGCAAGGACGATTGCGAAATGGCTCCGGTTCTTTACGAGCCAAGTTACCATCGCGTTTCGCCGCTGTAAACGTCGGCCGGGAGAAAAACCACGGCGTTACTTTAATTTCGAGCAACTTGCTCGGTCGTTACGGCGGTCCTCGCGGTGCTAGCGTCACGGGCACCGGAAGTGGCGGACGCCGCCTTTAATCTCGCGACTCGTGGCTTTTATTATCGACCACGGCGAGGTTCTTGGTCTTGCCGAAAAACTTTCCGCGCTCTCTCGAATCCGCGTCGCGTCGATGCTCCCTTTCGTCGTTTTCCGATGAAAATTTCTCCGTCTCCGGGTGGAATTAAATTTCGATTACTTCCCGCGACGCGACTCGTCGCGAAGAGGAAGCGGTAATTCCGACGGGAGCTGTCCCGATGGCTACACGATAGCCGCGCATGAAAATAAAGCGGGAATTAGTTGGAAGGAGCCGCTGAGAGCGGAGCTCGGTTTTTCGGAGCCGCTAATCGAAGCTCTAGAAGATAATGATTTTTGTTTGCGAGCTGTTACTTCAATTTCCCATCTTAATTCCGCTTTAAATCTTCATCTTTATCCCTCTTACGAAACAAAGTTTCGGGACGAAGAAAGGAGCGTCGGATACTTTAGTACCGATTATCTCAACTTCGACGGGGGTGGAAAGCTCGTTTGGAGCTTATCCCAGTTGCAATCCGGTCCTCTGATTTCTGTAATTAAGTCCGCTGCAATGGGGCGGTATTAAAACGGCTGGAGGTGGAGAAAAATCGCATGGTGGAAGTTCGGCGACCGGTTCGCGGAGAAATCGTCTTGCTGTTGGTACCGGCGGACTTAAAAGGAGGGAAAAGATTCTCGTTGCATATGTAAATCGAAGACTCGCGTTCCAGCGCATTCCCCGTGTCGACAAGCTAGTCATGAAGTTATTTATCGTGTTATGCATGCAGAGGGTGGCCTGTTTCGTCAAGTACGCCAGCGGATTCCTTTATTCGAGGCGGTCTTCCGAGCCAACAAAGAGTGGCACGCGTGCCAGCCTTCCAGTCCACCCCTACAAACTGGACATTTTTCACCAGCCGGTTGCTAAGCGACCGGCCAACGCCTTATTATTCATTTCAACGTCATTTTCCCGCGAATTGCACCCCTAAGCCGGAGTCAACCGTGTGAACTGAGGTCTGGCGAATCAGGCTCGTTCGAATGGAAAATCTTCATCCTTCGAGGGATTAATGTCGTCTGGCCAGTTTCTCGTTTCCATCGACAGAAGAAAACCACGGAGAAGCAGCTGTTCGCTACTCCGGCCCCAACTTTCCAGCGTAATTACATCGGCTTCGATCCGCTAACCGGCAATCTTTGCCGCGGAACATTCCGATTTCGTTCCGTCTGCCTTCGGTTTCACCGCCTCCGGCTCTAGCCGTCATTTTTAACCCCTCGCGGCAATACTCGCCGCGGATCCCTACTCCCGACTCCTCCGACCGATAATCACCGTGCAAATCCACGAGTATCCTTCAACCTCGTCGCCTTTGATAACCGACGAACGGTTTTCTCCGGGTTTTGCTGCGAGTATTCTCGAGGCGAGCAACGAGTTCGCAACCCCCGCGAGAGGCCTCAACGAAAACCGCGAGAGCTGTTCCACGTTAGAGGCTCGTTCAGATTCTCGAGAAGCGGATCGAAACCAAGGTTAATTGTACGAACCTCGAGAGTATTTCCGGATCGATACCGATACTCGGATCTTACCGAGAGGACGCGTCGGAGAAAAAATGGATGCAGTTGTCGGAGAGTTGGCGTGGATCCGCCATTCGATGAAGCCAGCTGCACCAGCCGTCGTCATCGGGAGCAAAGCGGCCGAGCAGACTTTTAAATCCCTGTCAGAGTTACCGTTTATCCTGTCGGTAAATCAGCCGTCGATTGGTCGCAGCGACTCGCTGTGCCTTTGTCGCTGTGCTCGTAATAAGGAACTTAATATCTTCTATCAAAGTACCCGAGGGAAATGAGCGCGTCACGGCTTTGCGAGCGAAGAAGCACGGGGAAAAAAAGCAGGCAACCCGGCGGGACTGGGGTTGAAAAGTGGCGGAAAGGGTGGGGGCGTGCACGCGAGATTGCAATTTAATCAATCCGTGCCCGAGGTTGTGTGCACCAGTCGACAACGGTCACCGTTCGATCGTGCTGCCTTCGTTCTGTAGGCTTCGGTGCAAAGTGTCAAAGAAGGCGAGGCGCACATCGTCGATTAGTGTGCTCGCCGTTTATCGACCGTCCGATCGATCGCCAGGCTATATTCAGCCAGCCTGTCTCGCCTCGGCTGCGATGAATTTTACGCGCACGCACGCACGCTCTCATCGCGTCGCGCCTCCACGTCATAGTCGTCGTGGTCGTCGCCGTCGTCGGCTTCGTGCTCGTCGTCGTCATCGCGGTCGTCGCGTCGGGTTCATTAATTGCGACCGAACGTATGTCGGTGCTTGGTGCGGAAGCTTTGAAATATCCGGTCGAGCAGGAGATCCGATTCGAACGAGGCGCGCCGATTGTCTTCGTCGTGGCCCGCGTACACGTGCAAACACCGTGCAAACACCGTGCAAGCACCGCCGGTGTAATTACGACGCGAACGCGACTCACGGCCTCGCAATTATTCCACGAATTTCAAACGAACCGCCTTGTCTACGACTCCGAGCATCGCTGACCGAATTTCATTTTCATTCGACGTTTGCGAATTTTCATTTCCCATCGAACACACGGATTGTTACTTCTCGCCGATAACCGAGGAATTAACGAGGACATCCCGTCAAAGGTATCCGCGCGAGTCCAGGGGACGGGGATTGCCACGGGACGTGTATTATTGCGCAACCGAGTGCGTCGTTTCAAAGGATTTCATCGAGCCGCGGATACCGCGCTGTCTGTTAAAAATGCAGCCGAAACGACAGGACATCCTCGTAACTCGAGAGATTGGTATAGCGCCGTGCGAAACGACTGTATATTCCCAACGATACATGCAAATTTCTTCATAATACGCGTGCCGATATATCGACTTGCCCTGTTCGTAAAAAGACACAGGTATAAAGAAGCAGATTTATTACACCCTCGCGCGACTATGACCGCGCGCGTACTATCGCGCGAAGCACCTAACAATTTCGAATAGAGCACAGCTCGGTCCACTCGAGGAGGTTTGGAAAGCATACGCTGGGCCGCGATTTCGCCGATTGGCCTATTGGTCGATTCGAACGAACAGCACTTCCGCACCCCTAGCGAACCAGCCCGATCTTGGCCATGGCCGACGGTTAACGATGCATGCTGCTCTCTCGCCAACTGCTGCTCGTTTCCTGGCCTCCGTACACGCGCAGAGGACCACCCTAGACCCTGCAACGAGTCCGATGGGAGTGCCTCGAAACAGATTAGTCAGCGATGCGCGGTTGCGATTGCTTTTCTTCCAACGGCAAACTTTACCGGCGTAACGCGCGCCCTCCCTCGCCGTGAATACCTAATGGACGAGCAATTTACGGCCGTTCGACGTTATCTTTCCTGCATACGCGCGTCCATTATGCAGCCAGGAATCACGCGCCACGAGCGACTCGCCGTGGCCACGGTGGCACACCCGACCATTTCGCGTTTAACCCACGTTTCGTCGCTCTCATCGGCTATTTCCGCAATCCTCCATTCTCCGAGCCCTCTCGAGGAGAGAGGGAGAGAGAGAGAGACGAAAGGACGAAGGCGATCCAAGTCGGAGGCAGAGTCGAGGCCGGAACGCGTCGGGGTCGAATTCTGGAATCTTGTCGGGAAGCATTATGACAGGCAAGGGAAATAAAGGAACAAAGGAGAAATCGTTTTCCGATCTGTCTTTGCTCGTGAGTGAAATTCAAATCAGCGGAGAAACGTGGACGAGCGCCAAGCAGCTTATTCAAATGTATCGGCTAAACGTTTGCATTGATTAAAAACCACGAGTCGAGGGGCAGGCAGCCGGCTGTCATTAGCATCGAAGCAGCGGTTCGGATTAAAAGTGACTGTGTGTTCCTCGTCGGTGAATCGTTCTGGTCGCGTAAAAGAAAGGGAAATCGTTAGCCGGGACGGTCGTTAGCGTGAGTTTTTCCGTTCGACCCACCGGGCGAACCAGTCCTCCCGCCATTTCCCCGCGAAATCTCCCTCACTCAGTCACTCACTCTCTCTCTCTCTTTTCTTCCCGCGGAGCCGACTAGTCGACTCGAACGGCGAGAAAAGTTCGAGGCAACGAGTTTCGCTACGCGCGAAAACATCGCTCGTCGTCGCGGCGCGTATTCGCGCCGGCGGAGGACGAATCGGAATTATTCGCCGATCGAAACATCGCCGCTGAATAATAGATGAAACGAGTTTAACTATCGGAAGCGAAAAACTCGCAGGCGGCAGATTAATTCTCCATAATTTTGCATAAACGAAAAAATGGCGATTCGCCGGGGTTCGTTAGCGCGGCGGGGAAGCAACGAAAGCAAACTTACGCAAATTCCGCGAACGAAAATTGCTCGCAGCGGCCCCTTTTTATCCCCCGTGCAACGCGATTCCCCTCGAAATTCCAGAAATAGAGGGGAACTCATCGCGCGAAAAGTTAAACGATCACTCTACACCGCTAAAATCGTTTTCGCTCCTCGTTGTTTCCGCGAAATTTCCTCTTCCCCCTCGTTCATTTTTAGGTCCGCTCGATTTTCTCCCTCGACGCCGGGGCGTCGTCGTTGGTTGCTCGCGCAGAAGGCGAGCGCCGAGAGGGCTATCTTTCCGTCGTCAGCCACGGAAACGGACGTTCGAGCATTAAGTATGTAATAATTAGACGAGTTTTATCGTTCCTCGTCGCCGACGTGCAAAGATACTTTAACGAGCGTTTAACGAACTCGTTAACGCGGTCCGAGTGTTCTTGGAACGCTCGGTCGAACCGTCGCGGCTATCGGAATAATTTATCAGCCGGATTTTTACACGGAAGGTTAGCCATTTCCATTAGCGAATAACCGAGGCATCGATTCTTTGCCGCGGAAAACGAACGACACCGGGTAAAAAGTGGAAAGTTGGGAGGGTAAAGCGGATATATCGAGGGGCTGGTCGGCTAGCGATCGACGGAGCATTACGCCGAGTGTTTTCCAGAGAAGCAACGTTAACTTTATTCGAGGAACGAGGAGGAAGCGCGGAACGGGACCGGCGCCTTCGGCGCTCGCGTCAAACTTGGTAATTATGAAAGTTTCCGGCATGGAATTCTTGGCCGAGGAAGCTTGAATCTTGAATTACTTCCGAGGTCGATGATGTTATCTCTTCCGCATTGCCGCTGAATGATCAACTATTTACATGCTCGCTCTTTCCCGCGGAGCGAACGCGCTGAAACGATAGGACCGCGCTAACTTGTAATTAACTTGTCAGGACTAGCGCGGCGATTGTGCCTGCAAAACCTTGAAAACCAGCCCGGACTTGGCAGCCCCTAATTTATTCTTCGTCCTCGATCGTAATTGTAATCTCGACTTTAATCTAAAGTAGAGTTTCGCCCTCTGCGACTGCGAAGGGTTGTGCGTGGCTCGCGCGAGGAAGTCGTCGTGAATTTCAGCGGCTGCTTTTTGATTCCGTCCAGACAGACGCCTCGATCGGACAAATGGCACGGCGTCGGAGTAATTAAATAAGAAAGAACGGGCGAATCTTGAGGAAATTATCGAAGGGACGTTCGGCGAGACGCTGGCAGAGATTCGATTAGTTCCGCAGAGATATATTGCTGGTTCTATACTGGCAAGGGTAGGTCGGTCGACGCAAGTATGTTTTCGACATAGTTTCGCTAACTACGTAGTTAGATATTTAATCAGCGGGATCGTTAAGTGATCAAGCCCCGTGAACTTGTTAATCGTACGAACTTCTGGCAAACTTATCGCATTTTCAACGTAGTCGGGGCCCTCGACGCGATGAGATCCGGATTACCGGATATTCGTATTAGCATCGTTATCGAAATACCCTATCGTCGAACCGTGACATTCTACGCGATGCGTTCTAGGCGAGACACTGAGAGCAATTTCGAGTTTTCCAAAGAGAGCAGCCCGGCGAACCTTTGGCTTAATTCGCGCTATCGATGCCCTTCCGACGGTGTCTTTGTATCGCGAAACAGGGACGTAGCTATTCCTATCAATTGCCCTGCCGCCCTTTCGCAGGAAGTAACAACGTCGAGAGAGAGTAATCGCCGCGCTGCAGTCACTCAACGCTTCACCCTCGTTATTTTTATGCGAGAATGCTTTGCGAAACGCGCTCCCCGTGTCCTGCTCCGGCACGACCGATAAAAAGGCCACGCAGAACCGATCACCCATTCATTTTCGAGCGTACTCGTGAGTCACGTACGGAGGCTGACCGACAAAGCGATATCGATTAGGCTACGCTCCGTAAGTCCGTATCAGCTGTGAACGCCCGGTTTTATCGATAAACAGGTCGGCGTACTTTCTTCCAGTTTACGGGGAAAGAAAAGAAAAAAAAAAAAAAATAAAAATAAAACGAGAAATATTTTAACTGGCCACCCGGGTATCCTCTGTTTCCTACGGCGATTCCGGATAACCCGGGGTCCTGTCGCTCGTCTTTATTTATAAGCGGATAAAAATTCCGACGTCGTCCTCCGGTTTAATTAAACCTTCGAGTTTGAGAAAGATTTACTCTGCGTCTCGCGCCACGATCTTTCTTCTTACAGAATTATCCCGAATTATTTCGTTCTCGCCTATAGCAGCTAATCCCTCTCAGCGAGTTTGTCTACGAGTATTATTTATCTCGCGATGTTCCCTGTAATCGATTAGCAAATTACCGCGAGGTTTTGCGAAACGATTCGATCCCGGAGAAGGTATCGAGGAGCGGAGATTTGGGAAAAGTTGGTGGGAAAGGCTCGCAAAGGGTGGATCGCCTAGTGGCAATCTGTCAGCGCCACACGTGGTATCTACAGAGAACAGGGCTACAACGCAGTGGAAACATATCCCTGGCAAACACTATCAACTCCCATCGCCTTTTGTGGATAGTTTGTCGCTATAGAAACTCGAGACAGCGCTATTCCATCATACGCTTGGCACAATCACCCTGTCGATGACAGCTGAAGGAACATCATCCCCAGACACGCGAACAACGTCGAACAGTGACAACCCTTCAACGTGGAACTGCGGCGAACTCGACGAGCGAGGGTTCTCTCGATCGGTAGAATAGTCCACGCTATGTCAGGCACGCGCAAACACGCCCACCGGCCCCCGGCCGAATGAATTATACCAGGCCAGCGATCTCCTTCCACCAACCTCCCGTTGGTGGAAGGCTGCGCCACATCCATAAACCATTCGCCGCGTTTCGCCGGGCCGCGGCCGGATAACGCGGCGGAGCGGATACCAAGGGCAGAGGAATCGACTGCGTGCATCGCCGATCCGACGCACGGCCGATCGATCGATCATCGTTAAACGATCGTCAAACCGCGAACCCTTAGCGCTCGGCGAGATTCGCACGTGCGAACAGGTGCCCGCGTCTCCGGCTTAACGAGTCGCCGGGAACGCGCTTTGCATTCCTTCCCGCCGATTACCGCCCGCCCAACCGTGAATTCGTCCATTCCGGAATTCATATTCTTCGTGACAGCCGCGTAAGCCCCGGGCATTTCCAAGGGATCGAGCAATCAGCCGCGAGAGCTTCGATTACCTGGCCCATTAAAAGATCCCGCAAATTAGTCAATGTCACGGGGATGTAACGTCGTTTGTCCCCAGGGAATTGCCCTGGATATAGTCGCGTTTCAACGGCTCGAAATTATGGAGGGAACCAGCGTGGAACAGTCGGATGCATACGCGCGCGAATCGTTTCACGGGTGAACGAGTGGCAGCGAAAAGAGCGTATCGATCACCAGCCATCGATAATAGACCGGGTATGCGGGTCAGATTTTCCATTCGGTTAATTATCTGGGTGACGAGGATCTTCTGCTTCTCGGCATTGGCCCGCGGACAATGACGTACGGCTGACAGCTGCAGCCGGGGATAAACGGCAAGAAAGGGGTGCCGTTGTTGGCCTCGACAATGAAGCCCGGGTAACACTGCCGCGTGCATCAGTTTCTTTCAGGCCTGCCGATGTATATGCGCCGATATCGCGAAAAACCCGGCTCCGCGGCCGCGAAAACCGCCCAGGATCGAACCGAGTTTAATATCCGATGAATCCATCCGCGCGACCTCTTTCGTCGGATTCCACCCTCGGAATCCAGCCATTCGGCCCGCCGTTTTTTTCACCCCACAAAAGCTGATTTAGAACCTCGTTTAAATCCCGCCGAGAGGAATCGGAACGCGCAAGAACCCCGTCTGCTCTGGGCTTTCTTACCGGAGAAGACGTAACGGTGATTCGGAGAAAAACTCGGCATCACGGGAACGTCAAAGCGTGCAAGATCAAAGAAGTCCCGATTAAACGTCTTCGTGGCACAAGTTGCACGCACTCTTTCCGATGACGACAAAAGAGCCGGCAGACAAAAGCTCGTTGCCGGAAAGTCAGCGGTGAAACGCGAAGGCGAAAAATAAAATGAGACGCCGCGGTGGGGGTGGATCTCTGGAAAAGCGGGTTAATTTCGTAGCAGCGAGCGAACCGTGTCGCTCGCTCGCGTTGTAGCGTGAATTCTCTTCCGTCCCCGTGACTAGTGTACAATTTTTTCAAGCCCGTTGCAGCCGCGACGCGCACCGACGCCCTTCGCCCTGTGCGTGCGGCGCGTCGTCGGCAACCAGCGTAAACTCGCGGAGGTACAAGCTACGCGTTTGCAAATGGAGTGAACAACGCCGCGGGGAAATATTGAAAAAATCTTCCGGCCCAGATAGCCAATGTGTACACGCGTCGCCGAGAATCGTTGCACTCGTGTGCACGCTGCCCGAGGAACACATTCCGCCTGGCTTTTCGGTTCGTTAAAGCCTGTAATTCTTGATATCGACGCGCGGCGTGATCGTGCAATCCGAATTTAGTACCGGGTGTCCAGGAAGCGGAGCTCGATACTCCAAGAGGCAAGCGAAAAATTGTTCGACCGAGGATGGAAGATCGCGTTAGAGAGTGCCAGTGAAAATCATTCAGCCTCGTTAACTGTACTTTTATTTTTTCTTTTTCGCAGTTCAGTCTCAAACACGGAGTCGTAAACTACGCGCGACACTTTGTCGCGCTTGTAAATTATGCTAGAATTACGACAAAAAGTTTAAAATGTTTTATTAGCCGTAGATACGAGTTTTGAATCGCAATGGATGGATGATACATTGAATATTTATCGTAACGACGAAGGCTCGTGTTATATTTGCTTCTACGAAATAATCGTTCATCGAGTAATAATTTTATTGACAACCTTGGATCAATGCATTTCCGTGCCGTATCAACTCCTCTGCTTAGTGTCTGATCTACTGCGACAAAATTCGCTCGCGATATCAAATATTCGTGAATAGTAGAAGTTTGCATTTTACAATTTAACCACTCACCGACCGATTCAACTTTTTAGA
>NIJG01000028.1:863854-923072 GCA_002201625.1 Euglossa dilemma | reverse complement strand
CCATCCCCGAGCGCAGCATCGACACTCGAAGCAATGGCACGCAACCCTCGGCCGAATTTCATTATCGTATCCTAGCAGCAGACATTTGTTTCCCTTCGTTCAAACGTCTACCCTTTCGAAGACGCCCACGCTGGATCGATCCCGTCGCGCCGAAATCAATTCTCTCTGACTTTTCATCCGAGTTATCCCTCGTAGGGATTATCAACGAAATTTTAATGCAGCCAACTATTATATCCCAAGTTTCGAGCTTGCTCGCTTTCAATTTTCCTCTCTCGGCCCAGTCGTTGGGTAATTTAGCCATTTCTCGAGTTTAGCTTCTCGGTTTCTTATTTGCAGACGCGCGCTGGCAGTTTCTTATGCAACGACCACCATGCGAGGACCAACCCCTATAAATATCGGGGTTGGTCAAAGTTGGAGCACACGGCAGCTTTCCTACCGGCGGCAAACTTCCCGACGAGATGCATAGCGCTATCCCTGCTTCGGAGCTGATGATTCTTGCACGAGACAGAAATAACGTTAAGCGCGGGTAACGAGTGAAATCTAGAGGCTGGAAAGTTGATATAATCAAAAATGGAGAGGATTCGAGAGGCTGGGGACGGATAAGGGAGCGAGAACGTCCGGGCGAGATTGGGTTTTCTCGAGAGCAACAGTAGCATAATTTTCCGCCCTCGAAATTCGCAAGAAATCGATAATCCGATAGGTTATCGCGATATTTCACCAGCCCCGTTTCCCTCCCTCCCAGCAAGCTTTATCCGAGTCAATAAACTCCGGCGATCGCGTCCCATGCTATTTCAAATGATCGTATAAAATCGCGCTGGAAGTTTGCTACATAAAAATCAGGGGTCTGACCAAACGCTTATTCGTACTACTTGCCGCGATTGCTACTGACGGAAAGCTGCGCTTCGACCTCCATCTTGCAACCATCGTGGCATCCGCTGCCTCGTTCTAATTACCTTCGTTTACCCTCTCCATGATTAGCTTCTTTATTATTCTTTTATCGATCAAATTTACGGTCGAAGTGACTTCGGTCTACGAGAAAGGAGATAATAGGGAGCTTTAATTATCTCGATGCAGCGAGTTCGTAATTTCGTATAAATTTTGTGCCTCGCTACGGCAATCAATGACAACGGAATATCCCTTTCAAAGATGAAAATTCGTGTGAAATTCGGCGGAACGTAGGCCAATGAGAGCGACGTTCCTGCCATAGGCAATACGTAACGCGCAGAGAGATATTGACCATTGAACGACGCTGACACGCGTGCGAAACATTCATCGATCACGGAAACGAAGAATCCATCGTCGTATTTTAGTTTTTCGAAAAATTACTCACCCGGAAACTCCTGACCGTCGTGAATGCCGTTAATATCGCGATTTTAACCAGATTTCATTTAAACACCAATTATCGTAATTCGGCAGGTTTGTGTACCGATTCCTTTCTACGCATTTTATTTCCGATACACTTGGTCCTCTTCGTCGGATGTTAAATTTTGTTTCAAGGTCTTCGTTCCCTTTTTCACTCGTCGGCAACCTATTAACTTTTTGCAATCCAGCGAAGCCGGAGAAATTTTTGCAAAATCCGGCTCGTCTGGCTTCCGCTTGGTCGGCGAACAGAGGGCCAGACGGGTCGATAGCGTGTAGGCCGTGTGCAACAAAACGCTTCACCCTTTGCGATCGGCGAAAGTTCCAGCGGGAATGTTCCGGCCGACGGGCCGGCAAATTTTTTAATCGTTCGTTTGTTCATCGTGAAACTTCGTAACGCCAATTTACGTCTGTGAACCCTCGTGTCGCGCTCTCTCCATCCACGCGTATCGAGTGCTGTTAGTTTTGATACCGTGAAATCGATTCTGCAATGCTCCTGAACAATTATCGGATCCGCCGTGTGCGAGTGCGCGCGTGCGAATTGTCAAGTGTTTCGAAATACCGGCTGCACTGTGAAAAAAAGTTGGAGATTCGCGGCGGAAAGAACGGCCCGGCGCGGTTTCTCTTATTCCCGAAATAATTAACGCGTGTAATTTTCTTCTCGGTTTCGTTGAAATCAGTGGAAAGATTCCCTCGGCCAAGAACTCGAGACTGATAAAACGCAATTAGGAAACCTTACCGATGGATCCGCCGGTAACCCACTTCTCCATCCTCTTCCATCTCTGTCTCTCGTTCTTCGCATTACAGCGCTAGGTTCTTCATCGGTAATGATAGCAAGGAAATCATCCTCGGAGCGGAAAGAAGTACAAGAACGAAGGGGAGATAGAGGGAGAGCGAGAGTGAGTTGAGAAGGGAAGAACTGTACAAAATATAGAGAGCGTAGCAATCCGGAGGGGAGGCTGAAAAGTTTGGTCGGAAAGGGCGGCGAATTAGTGCGGAAACTTTTCAAGCCTAAAAGTAATTTCGAATATTGGATTTGATCCCTCGTCGCGACGTCCAGGCTACAACTTTCCCGAGCAATATTCTATCGAATTACCGTGCTCTCCCAATCGGCAAGGTGCTCATCATGATGCATTGGAATTAGGTGGAGAGTCGTTCTCTGCAAAAGTGACCCTCCCCGCCCGGGATTTATTCGATTCGTCGTTCCAATCGACCCACTCCTCTGTTATTCTCGTATGGCCTTTCCATTCTCACCTTTTCCTTGCCTCCAATAATTTTACCCTCTTCCCGCCGGAGATCTTCCTTTGTCAGACGAGACCGGAGAAAAGATAACTCTCTGAGTTTCACGGCCGAAAATAATCGGGAAATATTAATCGCGCACCGAATGCAATTAGATGCGAAAGTTTGCGCTACGTGATCTAGAACGTGATTATAGCTATGAAAACCTGGAATGGAGGCGAACAAAGTCCAGCCTATCTCTGTATTACGTATGGATTGGATTTGGATTTGATTCAGATTAGGTTTGGTTTAGGTTTGATCTAGGGATGAACGTAGCGTTAAATCGGAATGGGGTCATGATCTAGGTTCGGATCTAGGCCTGAGTTAGACCTGGGCTGCGTTTGAGTTAGGTTTAGCGCGAAACTAACAGATTAAGCTTGATGTTAGCTCCGCCGTGTTCCCATTTCCTTCCGCCGGGATATAGTATTCGTTTCAATCAGCGTAGAAACATTGAAATCTCCAGCTGGAGATTTCCTTGAGAAAAATCAAACTCCGAGTAAACGTTTCGCTTCCTTTCATCCAACAGATCTTTACGTTCGCCGGATCGAGATTCGAGTATTACAAGCCAGGATCTTTTCCACGTCAAAATCCCGCTGCTTCCTCTCGGATTTATTCGTACACGCGCACTAAACAGTCGTCGAACAGCGGCGTCTTTGGCCAACGAGGAGAATGCAACGGAGATTACCTCGCTATAAAGCCCGGCATCTACCTTCTCTCTACACCCCATTCGTTACTGCGAGATCGATGCCAATTTATCGTCGAGATTAATCCTGATAAGTAGTAGCTGCGAAATTGGTTCACAGGTTGTTCTATACGTCATTCTAAACCGGAACGGAGCTTGCCGAAGATGCTGAACGATATTTAATCGTATAACAGCAGACAAACATCGCGATATAACCCGTTACTTCCAATCATTTGTCCGTATCTTCGTTAAGCAATTATCTTTGCTTGTCGGCCACAAACGGGGATGATTTCCAAGTTCGAACAGAATCGAGATTAAATTTAGTTTCGTCGATAACTTCTATCCCGAAACGTTTCACCCCACGTTTCAACCCCCATAAAACTTCATTTGAAGNATCGCGATATAACCCGTTACTTCCAATCATTTGTCCGTATCTTCGTTAAGCAATTATCTTTGCTTGTCAGCCACAAACGGGGATGATTTCCAAGTTCGGACAGAATCAAGATTAAATTTAGTTTCGCCGATAACTTCAATCCCGAAACGTTTCACTCCACGTTTCAACCCCCATAAAACTTCATTTGAAGCGCGAAGCAATTTCTGCCTCGGTTCCTAGAAGGTTTCGGTGCGATTTTTTGAAGAAAAAAAAAATGACATCCATCCAGAACGTTGTCAGCATCCCCAGATGGCCCGTATGCGTTAGGGGCGGTGGGAAACAGAGCAGTCAGAGACTCAGCCGGTTTCTAAACAGTAGGCGGCTGGTTGTCCGCTTGTTACACCAACTTCCGGCATTATCTAAATTACTTTGTACTCGACCGTGCAGAAATTACAGTCAGATATCGCGGAGTTCCGGCATTAGCGCGGCGGCCTCGATGGAATCGTGCTTTCAAACGATAAAGACGCTGCTAATTTCGTTCCCGGCTCTTTCCAAAAGATCCGGCCGTTCGTGCGGCGCGTTTCGAGTATCAGTTACGCGGCGAATCTTCCAACGAAGATAATGCCGCGGGATCGTTTAGCTTCCGGCGTTCCGGTGGATAATTAAAACGATTTTACGCGGAGGAATCGGCCCTGGGCACATCCTTAATTAACAAACGTTATTCCAACAAGTAAATACTCGCACGAACGGAGTTTATTGTGCCGGCCAAACATGATCGCCGGACCCGGCAAGGATTCCGGTTAATTGGTCCGACCAATTAACAACCCTAGATAATTACTAGTCGCGACGATGTCGAAACGTCAGGAATCGAATGCGCCCGAAATAGGTCGAGTATAGCGTAGCAATCGACAAAGGATTTAATCTCGTAACGAACAAGTTCGTGTGAGACGAGTAACCCTCTGAAATCCACAGATCCCAGTGACGCGATTGAAATCGGTACACTCCGTTCTACTGTACTCTCCTCTCTTCGTCTAATTTACTGGAAGAAAAATTCGATCACCCTGTCGAATTTCCGTGTCTTCGTACCGTCAAAATTATAAAGTCGGTCAACGCGCGGTTCCGTGTTTGCAAGTTCAACAAAGTGAGCGAAATTTAAAAAAATACCTCTCTACCGGTAAAGCATTGCAGTTTTGACATTCGCGAAAAGAAGACTCTCGTTTCATTTCGCCGTTGCGGAACACGGCAATACCGTGCTACGGAAAAATCGATGACTATATATAATAACATCATGGTTGCTGGAATATATATTTTTCTGTGTAAAAACAACTTTTAACCGAATTATTACCCGAACAGGTGGAAAAAGGACGCACGCTATACGCGAAGTGTCCACAAAGGCCGAACACAATGCGAATATGCCATTCGTTATACGTATTACTGGGTAACCGCTTCTTGCCCGCTCTCCTGCCTGAAAGAATTCGTGCATTTTCAGCGGAACAAGACGGGAAAAAGGGCGTACTTCGGGGGATTAAGCAGAGGACGGTTCCCGCAAAGACCGGACACAATGAGGATATTCCATTCGTTACACGCATTACGGGGCATCCGGTTCTCCCGCGATAATCCGATGAGGAAGGCGTAATTCTGAGCTGGCAAGCTCGTAACGCGCTGGTAACAACCGTATCGATCGGCGCGAGCTCGTCAAGGGGGGCCTCGAAAAATTGCGCGAAAAAGAACGCCCCTGCTGGTGCTCGGAACAGACGGCTACGCGCGAGATCGAATAGGTGAGTCGGCTGAAAGGAACGATAGGGGTTGGGAGGAACTCTGGAGCGAGAGGACTGTCAGTCTGGCGAAAGGAGGTGGCGGGATACGGAGGGGACGGAGAGGAAGGGGCGCGAGGCAGGACAAAAACGTGGAAGAAAAGTAGAAAGAGCTCGGATGAAATATGGGCCGGGAGAGTGTGGGCGGGGGTGAGGGGGTGGCGAGCAACGCTAAGGCAATATCACAGTCGACTAGCGCGGCCCGAACCGGCATACTAAGCGAGTCGGAGTGATTTTTAAAACAGGAGACGGGACGCCCGCGGGAATCTTAAATAACCGTCGCGGCCGAAGGGGTTGGGATAAGAAATCGCAACGGCGCGGAGGAATATTCGAGCGAACGACCGCGACGGGGAGAGTGACAGGCCGGGAAATTGGGAAATTGAACTCGAACCCCTTTATCGAATGCGAGAGCCGGTCGAGATACTGCAGCCTCTTCCGCCTCGTCGCGCCTCGATACCCGCTCCGATCCACCACCGATTCCACTGGCATTACCACTTCCCTATCGCTTCCATCCACCACTGTTCCTGGCTTCGATTAAACTCCGCTGCGGCCAGTGATTTGCTCTGTTTATTGCTCCGAGACGCTACCAGTGTTCCTCCCTCCTACCTTCTTTTCCCGAACGTACCAGCCTCTTCTCTCCCAGCTGAGGTTAAATATCGCTGGCCTCCGACAAGATATCTTGCGTATTCGTCGGAGATGTGGATATTACCAGTCATTGAAGTACAACGATCGAGGGAGAAGACCAGTTATGTCACTTGTCTATGGATCTTGACGGTGGAGCTATAGCTAGTGACGCGAGGGAAACGTTACGTTGCAGAGACCTCTTTTCTTTCTGTCCGCAATTCTATTCAGAGAACAGAGCATCCAACACATCACGCCAACACCCTCGCAGTTAGTTACTTTATATCGTTGATCCACTACAGTGAGCGTTAGAAACAAATATATTCTTATTAGGAAAAAGTCTCCACGCCGGTGCTGTCTTCTAAGCACGGAGCACGCAAAGACTACTGTAGAATGCTCGAAGAACTGCCTTCTGCATTCTCTCTTTATCTTATTCAACCTTCTTTCTAGTCAGGCTGAATTCCTTGCGTTACGGGCGTTGTCGCTATAAATTTGCGCTACGCGGTTCTGTACCGTGTGTGACGTGCCATTACGTATGAGAAAAAGGACGCGTTTCGCCGAATAGCATTAATGAATTTATGGTCACCTCTCGCGATAAAGTTAGCCACCTTGAAGCTAGGCAGTCTCGAGGCTTGCCTGGATTAGACCAAGAGACGCTTAGCCTGTACCTGCATCTTTACGAGCACAATGGTTCCACGATATCCTCGACCGTCCTGTATCTTCATTGTCCCGAATTTACATCGACGCGTTAATATCTCGAGAAGATGTACAGGAGCCGAAATTCAGCCGGGTTCGGAAAAGGCCGAGTTAGACACGGGTCGGCCGGGGGATGGTTCTATATTTGAATCAAGTTTGAGTTAGGTTTAAGCCCGGATAAGCTCGGCGTGGTATTAGGTCCCCTATTAGGCTGGATGTGTTTATACAGGCCGCGATACGCGCGTTTCTTTCCCAAATACGAGGATAGTATGGACGTCGGGTAGCCCGAGAGAACGTTAAACATCGGCGGAGGAATCGTATAGAGCTGCGGCTGACATGGTGAAATGATGGTTAAGAATTCAAAACATGGAAAGATATACGGAAACGCGGTACATGGCCATAAAGTACGAGAGCAGCGTGGTACAACTGAAAAATGATGCATCCAAAAGTATGAAAAATTCTAGTTTCGAGGGAGTTGCGATACAATTTACGGGGCACGGAATTTGAAAAGTTAATGTTTCCACGTCGTCGAGCGAAAATGTTTGAAAATCCGACGCGCTTCGGATAAAAATTCGCAAGTGAAATTGGTAAAATATCCCGAGTCGTTAAAAAACTACGACGCGCGTTCTCCGTGGCGATAATCGCGTCCCTGGAATTGCGGGTGAACGACGATATCGCGAGTCGAAACGATCGTAGTTCCATCTTCTCCGATTTTTGTCGCTTCTTTCCAATCTATTTGGAATTATCTTATCCGAATAATTAGAGATATTTAATCGACGAATACGGCAGTTCAGAATCCTCGGAAAATCACAATGGCCTCCGAAATTCTTCCGAGATTTTCCGATTCCGTCAGAGGACATGTCTTGGCATTTTTTCTCATTGATTCAGGATCGCGGCAATTTTTGGATTCTCGCATAATCCGATTGTTTCAGCCTGACGATGTTTCACCTGGCGTCGTCGCGTTCGGAAAATCGAAAAGTTCGATTGAAATTTTCCAAGGATCCGCAACGGACTCGTTTCTGCTTCGCGATCTATTGTTCCCGCGCCGATGCATCCGAAGGATTGATCGAACCATGGTCGTTTTGGCAGGTTCGATTAATCGCTGGTTTCTCGAAAGCTCGCGCAACGGGTCGATTGCATCCGTCGAAAGGTGCGAAACTATCGCGCGAATGCTGGCAAGAAATAGAAACGCACAAAGGGAAACTCATGGCGCGAACGTATAAACAATCTGTGGGTGCAAATAAGCGAGTGAACGAAGCAAGCGACTAATAGAGGTAAAAATTTTCATTAAACCTGGCGAATTACGCGGGATTAAAACTCGCTGCAATAAACATACGTTAACGACTAACACGGTGGAAAGGGAAAGCAAAGAGGAAAGCAAAGGGGAAAGCAAAGGGGAAAGCAAAGGGAAAGCAAAGTGAAGAGCAAAGAGAATAGCAAAGGGAGAAACAGAGGGGGGAAGGGCGATGAGAGACAACGCAAACTACACGTCGGAGGAAATATTCAATTAGGATGAAGAAAGTTGTCGGGGAAAACTCGCTTAGGTTATACATTTTTCCGAGTGGTGGGAGGAGAGGAAATCCGACCGCGATAGTCGCAACGTTTTTCCACCTTCGACTGGTGGCTGTTGGCGTGTCTCGCGGCACGAGATGCATAACTTTTAAAAAGCGAGTCTAATCGAATCGGGGTCTGGCTCTTGGCAGCCAGAGATAAACTTCGTTTGGTTCGTTTCATCGTTGTCGTCGATTAGCCTTGCCGCTCCTTATATTTCCCCAACACACTATCCGGCCGGCTTTCCAAGCGAATTATCCGCAGCAATGTCATAACTACGAATGAGCCAAGTAATTAAAGGCACGCGATACTTTCCCGCGGAGGAAACTTCGGCGAAATCAATGACTCGACAAGCTGCGGTAATAATTAAAAAACTTTGGCACACAGTATCTCCTTATTGGCCGATAAGCAGCGCCGGTTCTTTTCCAGCCCCGCTATTCCACGTCACTGTTAATTAATCGACCTTTTCCTTTTTTTTTTATTCGTCCGCTCAAGCGCGGTTATCGACGCTATTTATTATCCAAGAGCTCGAGAAGAATACGCGTCTATATATTTCTCCTTGCCAACAATTCTATTACCATACTTTGACTTTTCCCCGGTGATCGTACGCGCCCACACCTTCCACCGAAAGGTCTTCCTTTTGCCGCGTTACGCAACCGTTCCGTTGCAGCAAGTTAAAGTTCAAAGGATGCGGGCAAAACGTGCGCCAGCTTCTCTCGCTGGAGCGTAATATATTCGCGGTAAACGTAACGTATATTTTTACACGAGACCGATCCACGCTGCAATTTCTCATTTCGCCCCCGCGTTCCTCGTTCCCGGTATCAGCGCGATAAGAAAAAGGAGGGAAGAATCGAGCCGTGTT
The DNA here is from genome assembly GCA_002201625.1 of Euglossa dilemma. NCBI lineage: Eukaryota > Metazoa > Arthropoda > Insecta > Hymenoptera > Apidae > Euglossa > Euglossa dilemma. The sequence goes on along the minus strand of NIJG01000028.1, from coordinate 913,836 downwards.
CGATCGAAGCCAACTTCCAGCCCCCTGCTACCCGTTGCACCCTCTACGTGACTGCACGCGCGGGCTGATCGCGCTGATTCGCGCGTGAACGAGCTGCAAGCGCAACCGTCGGTGAATTTCAACGAAGATCCAGCGAGGCTGCCTGCCGGATCCGGGGCTGGCTCGCGAGGAACAAGCGCAGGGCGCTCTGTTTTTAGGCCCTCGGTCCTCGTTTCCTCGACTTTCGTCCGGGGCACGTAATGGCCTGGATGCGTCGCCGTCGCCGACGCCGACGCCGTTGCCGTCACCGTCGCGCTCGCGTATTCCCTGCCGAGTCGGTCCTCCTCCTATCAGCTCCGACCGTCACGCGTCAGGAATTGCAAATTAGATTCGAGCGATTTACCCCGGCCGTCTAGCACCGAGACGCAGAATCCGAGGAACCTCTGGCCCGAGGTATCGCTCGCGTCCTCTCGAGCTCGTGTCCGCGTTAGATTCCTCGGATTCCACGATGATTGTTCGGAGGGCGAGAGACGCCGCGCCAACTAAACCGGAAATTTTACTTATCCCTCTGGTGGAATTGCTTCGCTGCTCGAAAGAAACGATCCGAGCTAGGAGGAACGGATGCCCGAAAGGGGAGTCGACGAATTTTAATTCGCCCGGAAAGAGAATCAGAGGGAAGCTTCCGTTCGATCAGCCCGAGAGTGATACGTCGCGTGAGACTCGGTATCCTGTTTAACGGCCAGAGGAACGGTTAATTTGCCAGCCTTTGTAACGCCTACTTTTCCTAAATAAACACGCGTTTCTTGCAACGCGGAATTCGCGAGGCGAGGCGAAGTATCGCGATCTTTAATCTTCGAATGGCTGAATAGCAATCGTTGCTGTTTGTTTGCAGTTGGTCAGCTGAAATATCGGAAAAACGGGCTGGCTAGACCGAATGCCGTTCAAATTGCAGCCATTACCCCGATTGAAGTCGCTTCGAATGTTTCCGTGTTTTTGGAAGACTCAGAGGCCGGTTACGGAGCCACCGAACACGCTGAAACTTTACGGATCCGTTTCAGCGCGATCTACCCTGCTCTCGAGATTTAACTAGAACTTTTTGTCCTCGATTCTCGCCGGGAACTTTGCATTTTTCTTCATTTCCACCCCGGCAGCTCCGCAAAAATCTCGGCTCGGACGACGCGTCGCTAATTTTCCAAAGGTCACTTGGAAAACTCGCGAATTTTTTCCACCGCCAACTCAGAGAAAGTCGGTCCGAGCACCGGGACCGATACTCGTTATATCGGAAGAGAAGAAAAAGGGAAAAGAAACGGGGAATTGTACCGCACCGAGAACTACCACATCGTCAGGAAGAGCGTAGCCTCGTATCGGGAAGAGAAATCGTAGATCTCGCTACTGAAATTAACTTTTCCTTTAAACAAACCCACCGTTCGGCCAAAGGAGAATTTCATTCTGTGGAAGAAACGTCTGGCAGAGAACTCAAGCTCCTTCATCTTCCGAGATGACGCGGAGAGGCCGCACTTTTTATTCCTCCTCGCCACCTAACCCAAGTAGTTTCTGCTCCTCTGGCTAACCAGCAGTTTATCGATCACCGGATCGACGCGCGGCGAAACTAGAAACGAGTTGAGGGGGCCGCAACTCTGGCAAGAAGGGAAAGAAGATTGATCGAGCGCTGACCTACGCACTGTCCATTCAATTGGCCGCGCAGTCACGTCGTAATAAATCATAGGAAAGCGACGTGTCGCGGAACCAGTCGTCTGAGGCTTATTCTTTATCCGCGGAAAATCGGCTGGAATAAAACAAGGCGCGAGGTTCGATCCGAAGATCGTGACAGGTTCGGTGAAACGCTTCGCGGGAATGATGGACGTTCGTGTTATTTATAATCGGGCCAATCGATAACGATGGATATTGATGGGTAAAAAGGGACAGGAGAATCGTCGTGCGCCGATTTCGAATCGTTCGGAGAATATATTTCTCGATTCTCGCTTCTTGAAACGAATGTTTCGGAGAGGGATTGTTCGTGATCGGTTTCAGGGAATTCATGAATTTTCGATTCAACGCCGTTCAGGCGAATGCCCCGAGGAATCGGGGAAAGCAGGCCGCGCCGGGTGAATTTCGGGTTTTTAATGTCGTCTTAATAGCGCGGAAATTTATTGCGCCGCGGCACCGCCGGAAGCGATTTTTCGGCCAACTGTAGCCTCCGTCGCAGTTTCCCATGCGGGTTCCTTTCATTACCGCGTCACAATGCAGCCTCCTCTACCATTCCGGTATAAAGCAAACATCCTTGCCTTTGGAATTCCAGGTCGTTAATTGGATTCTCTGGTTCATTGATAAATTCGTTGATACCGGCACGCTCGTATCGTTGGAAATGTATATCGAGTAACGAGTACGTTCAACGTGTAACTAGACCCATGCAGATTTTCCAATTCTCAGGAGTATAAACTGTTGTTAGTCAGGCCAACGTTACTCTCCAACGGTATACTGTGAAAAACTGAGATAAAAACCACTTAAACGCGTATAAATCGTAATGAAATACCGTTTATTCGATAATCAACGGAGAATACGCCGTTATATTCTGGTGAATCTGAAAGAAATCGACGAGGTTCTCGGATCTGCTTCTCTAATACCCTGGATCGTCGACTCGGTGTTCCACCGAAAATATAGCGTTATCCATTGGAAATTGTTTCCCCATAGACGCGTCATGCGACAAGCTTCCTTATCGTAGATCACGAGCGACAAAAGGGGAAGCAGGAAATGCGATTGGAACAGGCTGCGAAAGGGATATAGGTTGTAGGTATCCCGAAACGTTGGTGGCAGCAGGGTTTGGGGAAACTGGCGTTCCACGACCGCGTTCCGGGGACAGGAAACTTTTGGCTGAGCCGCGAGATGTAAAGTAGGAAATGAAGCGAACTCGCACGCAAACCGCGGAATAGAAGGCAGCGGGAATTCAAGTTCCCGACGGATTTCGTTTCCTTTTTCTTTTTTTAATCCCTGCCCGCGTTTTCCACGTGCCCCGCAGTCCGAAATCTCGTTTCTTAGCGACGTGTTACGGAAAAGCGGCGGGATTTAAAATGTATGAGCCAGGCCGAGGAGCGATATTTTATTCAAAAATCCAAGGGACGCCGGGAACGCGTCACCGAGTGCTAGGATTCGATAATACGGCCGTGAAGCGTTTTTAACCCCGCCATAAAAGCCAAGGGAGGCGAGGGTTTTGCGCGGACCCCGTTTATTATGGGCGCGGCTCGCGCAAGGAGCGGCCCGGCAATTTCACCGTTCCTCCTAACGAAATTCGGAGCTTAAGAACGAAATCCAATTTGGCCATTTGAGCATGAAGCGAGGCCGCGAACCACTCCGCCTTAATGCGATTTGCGATATCGCGTGCAATTTATGGTAAAATAGTCCGCGTCCTTTCGCGATTAGAAGGAAAGACTAAGGGAGGGCCAAGAGGCGGCGAGTTGCCGCGATAATTCCTCTCGGCCCCGTATTCTTCGGTTAAGATCGTTACACGCCGCGTCGCGGAGCGTAAACGCCGCACCTCTAGCGGCCGTCGCCAGTTTCTAAGTATTTTCCAGCGGAAACTCAAACTCCGGACACTTTGGTGCCGCGTCGAGGGATCCCCGCTCTGCTGTTTCTACCATTTCAATTTACGCCCAGATTTCCATTTCTATATCCCTCTCCGACCGGGGTTGTTCCAACAGCGGGGGTGGCCGTTTCAATTTTTGCGGAAAATCCAGCGACTGACGGTAACCACCCCGATAAAGAAATCTCTCGTCCCCACCCCTGGATCTCGCATCGCTCGATTATTCACGCCCGTTGATCCCAGAATTACACAGACTCCCGAATAAATTTCCGGCGAATACGTAACGAGGATTTGCCCTTTCGCTGCCGATGGAGCCATGAATTTCTGCGCAAATAGCCGCTTATTATCAAAGAGGATCAGCGAGGCCGGCCAACGGGGCCGGTGCAAGGAACACCGATGCAACACGCTTCGCTTGTGCAACGTGTTTCTGGCCAGCTAACTTTGTTACCCGATCAAACAAAACGTGTAATGCGATGTTAAATCGTGCGGTTCCATCGATCGAGTCGTGTTCCACCTTCTAATCGCAACGGTTCCCCAACCGGCGAGAAAGTAACTACAGGGGTTGGTAATTAGCGCGTTAGGTTTTCGGAGCTGTTCCCCGATTCGCGGATAGAAACAATGATTCCGGTTCGAATATCTCGGCTATCGTCGCGGTCACGGAAAATTGCGAAAAGTAAACAAGCGTTGGGATCCGTTCACAGTCGCTGTGATTTTTGGTGGAAACGGGGCGCGCTTTTCGTGAAACACGGCTCGCAGGAAAAAGAGCATCGACCGCGTCCACGGGGAAAAAAGGCGGGTAAGAAACAAGCGGCAAGGATAAACGTCGAAGCCGACACAAAAGGGGTGAACGGGAAACGAAAGCGAAACGCACGGGATTCCAAAGGGTAGGCCGCAAGAGAGGCGAGGGCACGAGCCAGCTGGATTTCCAGTCAAACAATTCCTTCGTCCGCTGGAATCGGGCAAGTATGCGGGTTCTCGCGTTAATTGGAAAATACAGCAAGCGGTGGTTTGTCGGAGTCGTGTCGAATCACGGGCCGCCTGGTCAAAGGAAAAGAATTCTGGGCTTTGGTATGCAGGAACTATCCGATGGCGAATTAAAATACTTGGCAAAGCCGGTCCTTCCGCGGCCGTTTCCATTGCGCACCTGTCCGCTCGAAATCCGCTCCAACGAATGGAAATTCGGGGACCCTTTTCTCCCCGACATCCGACCTTGCATATCGGGCAAGGAAGAATGGAAGAAAATAGGAGAAATATCCGCGATAACCGGAAGGCGAGTTGAAGATTGGCTGGCTTTGATCTCACGTTCGAGCGGCCACGAAGCGCACGGCTGTTTGACCTTTGGTCCCTAGCGTCCATCTAATTTCCACTTCCAATGTTGCTTCTAATACACCACGATCTTCAAGTTTGCAGTCGCTAGTGGTGCATGAATAATCCAATAAGTCGGCGCTGGGAACTGGGTTACCGTGCGACGTCCCCGTTATAATGATACCGTGCCCCGTCAATCATTATTATCCGAAAGAATAGTGGCGAAATAATACTGCGATATAAATCACCGTTATCGACACCGAGCGCGTCTGTTCCTGAGCGTGGTTCAAACAAAGGAGGAAGGTCCCGAATCGTGCGTGCCAGCGAGGGACAAAGAAGAATGGACAAAAGGTAGCGAGCAACGCGAGAAAATCAAGCGCGTACATACGTTAAACCAGATTACGCGTTCCACGAACAGATTGGAGTCGTTGCGTTGGCTAGATTTATTAAGCAATGTCATAGATATTCGACTGGCAGCCCGACGCGGCCCGCCAGCCGAAGAATCGCAATTTCCGACGGTGCAAGCGGAGAATCGCTGCTAGACGTGCACACAATCGGCTGGACATTGCGGGGGAGCGTAAAAATGGCAACCGTCGTCGATCATACTCGGTATGGTCTCTTGATAAAGCACGTAAAACGAACGTAACTCTTCGCGATAACTTCCGCAGACGTAGGAAGGGACTCGGAGCGACAGGAAGATGAAGACTTTGTCTGTCACGTGTAATTGCGATTTGATTAAAAGCATAAATCACCGGTAGCGATTGGCCGATGCTACTTTCTCGGCGACCGATCTCACCGAATTCGATCGTTAGGCTTCGTTCCCGACTGCCGTTCGGAAAGCTGGCCAAAGAACGATCAGCCGGAAATCTGAGACTCTTTTTCGCCGATGTAACGACCAGATAAATCCGAATCGGGGACGTTTGCAACGGAGACTAACGTGTAATAACGTCGGCAGTGGAATATGTCGGTACTATAATCGAATATGGCTGTAGTGAAATACGTTGGTACTAGTCAGACCGAGTGGGTGTATGCTCTATCTAAACTTGGTGGCACTACTGTGCGTCGGAATAAACAGCTATAGTAGTTCCGTACCGTACCGCGCATGTAAATACAACGGAACTCGCAAACACGGTTAAGAAAAGATTTTCGAAATGCGATCCGCGCGCCGAGTAAGCAAACGCGAGATGGAAATACGAAGAAGAGGTGCTTTTCTACGAGCGACATCGATCTCGGAGCATTCGGAGATTTTACCTGCGATTAAAACGATTGCTCGTGACACAGGAGTCGAACGCGTAATTTCCTGAGGTTCTCGGACTATCTGTCATCCGCAACCTCTCCTCCCCGAACGTGCCGCTTTCGTTAGGGGAGTATTTTTTCATTATCCCTCGGGAAGATAGGAACTCGCGAGCTGATCGCGTAATGCAAACTTACGTCTTAATCTCAGCGCCGGTCTAAAGCTTTCGGCCGGTAATCCGGGAACGACATGGAAATATGAACTCGTAAAGCTATTGAGCAACCGGCCGGAAATGGGCGGCCATGTAGGTGTGTAGCGGAGCTCGGGACAAGGGGCCACTAATGCTCCTGCGAAGATTTATCGTCACACGCCGCTGGGAATGTTACGTAAGGTTAAGCTCAGGGTCGAGGCGTTAGGATTCGACCTCACCCACCGATCCCAATGGCGAGGCACTCGCGTAAATCCCTGCGAACTGTCTCTCTCTCTGTCTCACTCTCTCCCTCTCCCTCTCTGTCCACTATTATATCACACAAACGGTCTGGTGAACTTTCGAAAAGGGTGTTTTCACTTTTACCTCAGCCACAGTGTGACTTCCGACTGGCAAACAATCACGGACCTGCCATGGAGTTTAAATTGCAGCCAACTGGCCAGCTAATCCGGAAACTAAGCGCTCAAGGCGTTGTTAAGCGCACCGTAATTGTCCCGAGTTGCAATTTCGCCTGGACGGCAGATTTTAGATACCGAAGGTAGAAATTATTTGAATTACTCCGTTCCACTGAAGTAGCCTCGCGACGAATATTTCGCGTTAATATTTCGCGCGAGGAACTTTGCTTAATTCTGGGAACGGATCTCGTCGGTTCTACGCTTCCTTAGCTAATCCTCGAAGGAACGACGCGGCTCTTTTCCATACCGCTCGCCAACTAATCGAACGTACCCTGCTAGTCGTTAACGCGGGATAACGGTCGGCTATTGGCCGGAGAATGGCGGTCGAGGCACGAACTATGAGGACTACGTGCACGGTGTTACGTAAACGTTGGTCAGGGAAGAAGACGGTCGGAGCCGAGAACCAGGGACTTATGCCTAACTAATCATTGCTTTGGCGATTAAAGCGGAGACACGATGGAGAAATGCGAACTCTGCCGATGATTCTCCGAAGCGGGTAGCTCTCCGTGAGCGGACTCGGTCGACGTGCAGCCGACCGCAGATCCGCTCTTCCGTAAAGTTTGCATCAAACGGCTGTTCTATCTAGCCATCGACGAAACTCGCCCTGTGAACTCTCCTAATGTCGTTTACACGTCCGCCCGTGCAGGTTTTTCAGGCCACGGACAAACAGAGCCCGCCAGCCGGGCACAAGGAGGCAGAGGAGCAAGAGGAGCAGCTGTGCGCCAGGGACAGAACGAGAGAGAGAAGGAGAGAGGGAGAGAGAGAACGAAGGGGAAAAAGCGAACTGGCTAATTACAGAGACTTCTCTGTACGGGCTAGTAAATTTGAAGCAAAGCTCGCGCACCGGTCCGGGCTAATTCTAGTGTGAATGCTTTGCCGCCGTCGACGGCTGGCCTTCTTGCGAAATTGCCGAACCAAGTGTCGCGCTTTTATGCCCCTGTGATCACCGGCAGTCGGAAAGTTGACGGGTCAGTTCGTTTTCTCTGAAAGGTAGTCGAAGAAACGGCGGAAGCTACAGGTTGAGGTTACCGCCGCGAGAACGCGGAATCCCGACATCGGCCTGAACTTTGGCATCGTTCTCACCCGGTACAGTCGAACACACCCCTTTTCACTCGCGACTAGATATCGAATATGCCGTTTAACGCCAAATATCATCCACGCTTCGCGGAGTTTTCCGAGTTTGATAACCAGAAATCCGAGTAACGACGCTTAGGGCAATAGTAATTGTCGCACGGACTACTCGCGTTAAGCGCGTGGAAACGGCGGAGACGTAACGAGCGCGGAAAGGGAAGGAAATTGCGCGTGACGGGGGAATTTCGGGAAAACAAGTACGGAATCGCGACGATTTTCCGCCGCGAGGAATTACTCTCGCGCTATGATTCGCTTAAAGCGCAGCCAGCCGGAATCGCGTAATAGACTGCAACAATGCAGTGCCACTTTTCACCGAGCTGTAATTGTTCCGCGTGTCAAGCTAAATACTTTAAATAATATTTCTGCATTATTATGACTCGCGGAGGAGAATGAAACGCGCGACGAGTCTACGCGTCGTGTTGGGTAATCAACCGCGTGTGCTCGACGCATTTCGTTTAAATACCTTTATCGTTTGTCCGGCAAGCAACCGTTGAAATTAGAAACTGCACCCCGGCTGCGTTCATTTCGAACGCGAAAAACCGTGACGAAAACAATAACGCTGGAGAACAAGGGGAACGCTGGAGAACAGATATAAGCTGCCTGTTAAATCCAGCTTCGAGTTCGAAACTACCGAAAAACTGATCATCAATAATAACAGCGCGATATCTCTATCGAGCTGTTCCATAAACTAGCCTGGCCAAACTGTACAGAAAACGAATCGCAATTTTCTGCTCGCCATACTTCACTCGTTAGCCGAGTTACACTTGCGCCACATCGGCGGCAATAAAAGTTACTAGAAAATCCGAATTTTTGCATGACTGAACTTCGCGTCGCGCACGCGTTTAACTTTCCACGTGGAGCACCGATAGTTCCAGCTTCGATTTTACGTCCCGAGGGAATTCCAGCCTCCTGTTTATCGCGGTTCACCGTCACCGCGTATTTCGTATTATGGTCGAATCCCGGCTGCCTGCCACCGGAAACCTGACGATTTAAATTTAAACGTGCCCACGGTGACGCGCGTGCGCGCTTTCCCGACCTCCCCTCATTTGCGGTAAGATTATTCGCCGCTCGTTTCATGGGTCATTATATGCGTTTTCGAGTTCAGAAAACCGAAAACCGAGTAGCCTTCAAACCGCTTCACCGCTCGGTGAATTGCCCTTTCAGTTCAGTTGTAGAGCCATGTCACCGGGGCACGCCGCTTTAATCCCTCTGTTTTCAAAACCTACTCTTCCACCCACCTTCCATCCACCTTCCATCCACCTCCCATCCACGCTTCCATCCGGGTAATACCGCCGCGCCTCGCCTCGACTATTGCTCCCCGTTTCCAGTCTTCCAGCCAGTCATACACCTTCCAGTCAGAGATAATAATAGACGATTCTATTTAAAACTGCGTTCTTTATAGAGTAACTCGTACCACGATGCGGTAACCGTATCGACTTGCCGCAACGCGATCGACTTTCGAACAAGTGTTTCTATAAAAACACCGTGATGCAATACGGAGATAATAATACTGCGGGCGAGTCCTTCGGTGGGGTTGTACCACGAGGGACCGAGGGACGGAACGCTATAGTCGATTGCTCAGTTATTCGATCACGAATCACGTACAGCTTAGACAGTCCTCGCGAACCGGCAGGTCGGTCTTTAATTTAATTATAGTAACGCCTGGTATCGTAACGCGGAGGATGGCGAATCCCATTGCTGGGAAGCGACGGATTCGCACGCATTCGCCGGAGAAACGAGACTGCCAACGACAGAAGTCGATCCGTTCCAGCGTTTCAGGTAGAATGCTGATAAAGGAATTATCTCGGCGATATTCCAGAATGCCGGTCTACACACTGCCAACATGCTGGCCTGATACCGGCTTTCCGCTGATCCCTTCGGGTGTGAACGTAAGATGTTTTTGCCAGGAGAATCTCGCGCAGCACGCTCGAGATCCTCGCGAAAAGCTGTTTGAGTTGTAACTTCCGGCTGAGCCCGGTAACTGGTTGACGCGAGCGAAACGCGAATAGGATTCGAGCGAAGGATTTCTCGGGATTTCCTCTTTGTCGTGGTTCGGATCATTTAGCCGATTTCCAGCGATTTCAACGCCGTCGTCGTCGGTGACGACGCCGGTCGATATACCGGCGAGATCGCTTTTCCAGGGGTGCGAATTTTTCCCTCCTCGGTCGCCCCGGTGGTAACCGTGAATTTGGCGGCTCGTCGGGTTGCGCGGTCACGAAATGCCGAAGACGAGGGTAGCCTCGTAAACAATGGCGAATTCATTTTCCCTGTTATTCCCTCATACATATTCGATCGGCTAAGTGAAGGGGCAGGTGACGCGGCGGGGATTATGCAAAAGTATTCGCGCTGAGTTCACGCAGTCGATCTCGCGATCATACGATGCTCGAGGATTCACGCAGACAAATACGCGTGGGCGTTTAGTGACGCTAAACGACATCCACTGATCCGTATCCAATTAGCGGTAATTCTATCAGCGAACGAACCCGATGCACGGCTTTAAACTACGTGCGTGGGCCTGTGACGAGCGGAAAGACGAGCGTTCGAAGCGGAATCGTAGGAAAATTGGGTGGTGGAAAGCCTGATATATATTCCTATTTGCGGAAAAACGCAAAGATATAACGCGCGTGGCTGTTCCTCCCTGATATCATCACGACATTTTCGGGAAAACAATAATACACGTACTCCGTGTTATCGTATAATTTTTGGCAGAGTTGTTAACGAGTTCGCTTACGCGAAAGTTGTTACGTTAATTGACAAGCGAGCTCGCTAATTAGCGGGGGCTGTTAATCACCTGCATGATAACTGTTACATTATGCTCGAAGCGCATTCGAGCATTCCTTGCGTGTAATTAACACAAAGCACCGAATATTTCGGAAGCTCTGTCTGCGCCCTCGTACTCGCGCCAATGCGTTTCCCACTTATTCGCTACCTCGAATCAAAGACGACAGCCCGAGACGGTCCTTCCTACCTAAACACATTTCTCTCTCAAAGGATTTCCTTCCATACAATTACCCCTGTCTTGAAGAATCTCTCTAGTTCGAATATACCTATGCACTCGTCGAAAGAAGTTACGCGAAGCAGCGAAACAATTCGGGTTCGCGTATCTCTCCCGCGTGATCGATACGCGCAAACTCACCGAAGAGCCCTTAATTGGGTCCAATCCAATTCCTCGCAGTCGGATAATCGTCTACGTGATCCCCGGTCTCGAGTCGCGGCGACCAAACGATTTGCATCTTAAGAAGCCGGGGTTGGCGGCTATTCCCGCGGGAGAGGTGTAATTCGTCTTCCTTTTGCCGGGCGAATTTGTTCGCGGGGACGTAACGGGAAAGTTTGGGGAGAGTTCACAAAGGTCTGGCGGCGCAACAATCATCGCAGAGGGAGAAGGGACATCCTGTGGAAGGTTTCTTCTCGGCTGGAGACGAGGCAGGACGTATTGTGGTTGCATGTTGCCGGTTGCCAGGGATTGGCGCGGAAGGAGCTTACTACGTGTACGCAGACGCGGCACGGCTGGCCATAGGTCAGTTCCGCATGGCGGATAGACGGGGGATTTATTGCTTTTGTCGCGGAAATCCCCATAGCACAAAGGCTTGGAAAAATTGCGCGATGACGCGACACACCGAAAAGAACTCCGTCCGCCCTTTTCTTTCTTCCCGGATGATGCATCGGTTCGCCGGGAAATTAGCCTTCGCCACGGTGGTAACTTTTTCTTCCTTGATTTATCGTCGATTCTCGTAAATCGGAATTCGCGGGTTCAGGATGGACCAGATTTCCCGGCCGAGGAATTAATAACGGAATCGCCGGGAATGGAATTCTTTCTATCCTCTGCGCCGGTAATTATCGATAACTATATGGCAGCGCGAGCGCGTGATCCATCAGGATCCATCGACATTGGAGAGTGCTCCCTACCGATATCCCTATCGCACTGTTTCGCGGCACTCGCGGAAGATAGGATCGAGGACATTTCCGAGATGTTCTCGAAAATCACCGGGGTATCCTGAGACCGATGCTAATGCCCTGATGCGACATCTGCACCCTCGAGACGTCACGCAGATATGTCGAGTATCTCCTGGACATTACTGCATATATGCGGCGGCAGACATTTCGCGGCCGGAGCAGGAACAGCGGGAACAAGTGGAAGCTCGAGTGTCGGAGGGGCGGTGGGGTAGAAGCAGGCGGGAGGACAGGAACGTGTTATTGCACGGCGAAGAACTCATCAACGTGTTTCAGGCCGCGTGTTCGTGCTCGTTCGTGTGCACGCAGACCGGGGCCAAGCACAAAGGCATCAGCCAGCTCGTCGAACCGCTCGCGAGCTGAAAATCCATGTAGCTGTGCTAGGTGTATATAGACGGCAAGCTACGCTTACGCGTTCACCCCGTACCTGCCCCATCCCTCTATACCTACGCGTGCCTAGAGCGCACGCGTGTCATGTACGTGTGTGCGTGTATCGAGGTATGCATGTACGCTCCATGCAACAGCCGTATCTCAGTCTCTTCGCCGGCGAAGAGCGTTATCGCCCACTTAAGGCAATTTACTTCTCGGATCACTTGCCAAAAGCGAAAAGAGCCGGTCGATCGATGCCGCCTGAGAGACCAATTCCGAGTCGACTCCTCTATCAAAGGCATTCGGAAACGTTCCCGGTGATCTTTCACTTCAACCCGTGCAACCCACCTGGCTACTTCTCCCAACCACCCCTTCCATTCCACCCTCGCTGTTTGTTTCCTTGCGAGACATTCGATAATTTCAATTAGCGTGAAACCTGGTGCGAACAGTGATCCGGTCAACGAAGCAACGAAACTTTCCGACGAAACACACCTAGGCCAGGCCGTTTCCCTCGAAATATCGGATATTCCGTCGAAACGGGTCAACCGTATTGATTTTCCCTTAAAATCCGGGATATTAAGAGGTCACGTGGACTCGATTCCGCGCGGAAGCCAATGGTCGTGATGGAGCCGGCTGCGATCGAGTTAGACGACGGACAATCGTTTCTTCTTCTCCCTTCCGGCGCGAGGGGAAAAAGTCAAATTAGCCAGCGTCTCTATTTCCCGGTACCGATACGGATCGGGACAATAAGCCGGAAGCTGGACACGGTGCATCGACGGGAATCTGTTTCGAAAATCGCTACTTTATCGGAGAAAAGGATCGAACTCGAACGTTCGCCCGTTCGTTCGTTCGTTGGTCCACGACGCGAGATTTTTCGCGTAGGGAACTTTGAACCCGACGCGGAAAGTACCCGATATTTATCAATCTGTAAAAGCTCTCGAGGTATTACCAAAGAATAGACCGAAATGGCGAGGAGGAAAATTGTAAACGTCAAAGTTCCTCGTCTCTTTCGGAAGGTCCACGAAATATCCATCGATCGGAGGGAATATTCGCAGAACATTTCGAGGCTGCTCGAAGACGCGCAGGGTTAAATGTTCCGTCCGATTCTCTGGGGTCTCCGCGGCAGACGAGCGCTGATTTATAGAAAAAGTTACGGTATTACTCGGAAGCTTATTTGGTGGGTCGCTTTGAAAGCTGGAGAAGGACTTTGCCGGGGCACGATGACCCGCGTCGAAGGGAAAGTTTGTCGTCGCAACGGGAAAGCCACGAAACTGTTCCTAGCTGTCCTGGAATGGTAGATTCGGGTGGACTGGGATCGAAACGCGAAGACCACAGAATCGATACGGCGCGGAAAATTTCGCGATTTAATTTCCATCGGTCGCGACACGCAATAGTTCTATTCGTGATTCCGAGCAGGGATGGCAGTTGGCCAAGCGCGAAATGCACGAAATAACGCGACACTACATCCCTCTCCTTTCTCTCCTCTCCCTCGCGGTGAAAAATGTTTCGCTTTACGGTCTAACTTCGGGATCACCGTTTAAGCGACATATCGGCGAACGCGACCGCTGAAAGCTCCGACGATTTCTGGCCGATCGAACTTGGCAAAACACCGTAGCAAAATCCATCGCCGTGTGTCTATCCCCCACCCCTTTCGTTCCTGCAATTGATTTACCGTAATTGTTGCGTGAAAATCGAGAGACCAAACGCTTTCTGACGCTCGTCGCTGGCCCGCCAAGAACCGAACTATACGAGAGTGCTGTAATTTTACGGGGACGACGGATTTTAATCGAACGCGAGTTCGTCGCGACCATAATCCACCGATTGCCGGGCATTTCGGGCGTCGTAAGTGCAAAATTCGTTTCGCGGGAAATTTCCGAGCTGTTCGTTCCGCGAAATTGTTTGCTTCGACCGGTTTATTCCATTTCTATCGGTACGATACCAAGCGGTTTCGAGAATATCGTACTCGTTCGCTGCGGCGTCGTCTATTAACCAAAAAACGGGCAGAATGGATTTCACGATCGAGGGAACGCGTGAAAATCACGGGAACGATCTTCCGCTAACCGGTTAGTGGCAAGTTACGATAGTCGGGGCGGTGAAAATAATCTGTGACTGCGCGGAAAGCGAGGGACGAGATAGCGAGACAGGTATCGCCATGGGGAAAAATAGAAATACAGAGAAACAGAGGAATGGCCCGTGGTATAGCGTGGAAATTTGAACGCGTCCACGGAACCAACGACGAGGTCATAAACTTTCATTCCGATTCGCCGGTGGCCGCGAAAGGTGAAAAATTACCGATCGTATCCAACCCTTTGTCTCTCGATTCGTTTCACACGGTGGAACTCGATCAAATGTTCAATTTGTACCGGACCCGGCACTTTAAACATCGAAGAGTTCGGATCGTTTCACCGATTAGATTTTAAGTGTTCGATATGGCGCTTTCGCGATTCGCGGCCGAAATTTCGCCGCGGTATCTCGACTTTCGTTTTAACACCGTTCGCGATCCCGCGAGGTAATCGGGTTTGAATCCGGTCGGGTTTAATCGACATAAACGGCGACGGGGGTGTGCGACCAATGAACCGACGATTCCGACGATGGAACAAAATTTCTCCTGTCTACGTAGAGAGAACGGCTCATTTATCTTCGACGACACACGGCGGAGCATGGATTACGTGCCTGGAATGCTCGCGCCTCTGCTGCCGGGGATGTCGTTGGAAAAGTGCCGCAATATTCCCGGATATACGTTAAACTTTCGAAAACAGCCGACCTGGAAGGGCGGATTTCAATGTATATCCGCGGAGACATCGATGGAGGGAAGAAGTCAAGCGGAGAAGCCGAGACATAGATAGGAAGCAATTTAACGTCGAGAGAGGCGTAAAAATCCATTAAAAAGGAGGGAAAGGCGGCGGAGCGGGTGGAAGAATTGGACGAATTGGAAGAATTGGCCGGTGTGTCTTGGCACTGGCTGCGGTATTCTAATCGCGAGGTTTATCGATCGCAGAGAGGTTCGGTGGTCTAGTGGTCTAGTGATAGAGGTGTACAATTATCGAGGGCTCTAAGGATGAAGCGGCGTAGTCATCGAGTGCCTCGTGACCGAATATCGCAGTTAGTCGAAAGTTCTAATTGCGGCGTATTATCCACTTCGAGATCTCTAATTGCATTTCCCACTACTGCAACTCCCGAGGATTCTTTTCCCTCCGATTACCGAAACATCGAGTGCCCTTTCGTACAAGGTTCGGTAAGTGTTATCGCTAATTATGTGCTTAATCGTCGCCGAACTTCGATTGCCCGATATCCCGAGTACTCCAATCGAACTTTCAACGAAATTCGACGAAACTCCGCCGATTCGGTCCGCCGTACACTCTGTATTCGTTACCCGGCTCGCGGAATTCCATTTCGATTCTATTGTTCGTTTAAATTCCAAGATCCTCGAATCTTGCGCACGGCGGCCGAGTAATGCTTACCGGGGAACCGGTATACGCGAAAGCCGCAAGTTTCGATGAAACGCCTTACTTTCGCGACGACTCGAGGAAAACCGAGTTCCTGCGTCTCGGAGAATCCAGAGACACGTGCACGCGTTTCAACGACCAGGCTGAAAGACGAACTGCCTGCCTCTCTTTGACTTTCCTCCCTAACCTCTTTCTTTGAACCTCTTCTTCTTCCGCTGCTCCGTTCCCTCGCAACGGATTGCTTCTCGCGACATAATCATACTTCAGGCAACTTGCTCCTTTCATTGCCGCCTCCGTCTCGATATTCATTCCACACCCCTTTTGTTTGATCTAATACCAGGGAACGCGAGCACGAGGCGCCGCGTCCCGGCCCAACACACTGTCTTCTCTCCAGAAGGATATTGCGTCTGTATCAATATCCAGTTCTGATAGCGAGCCGCTGGAATATGCCAGTGAGAATATTCCCTCGATATATCGCGCGAGCGCGGATGTTTGTCCTGCGTTTTACCCAAATTGACGTCTCAAGCGACGTTTTCGCTGCTTTCCGCTCCCCGATATATCGAACAAACGTCTGACTTTGCAAATTTTCCAGCAGGCGGATCAAATCGAATCTGTATCAATTTTCCACGCGGCTCGCCAAGATTCCTCGCGTACTTTCCGCCGACGGATAACTCGGTTACTCCGGTTCTATTTACATTCGAGATATCGCGCGAACATGCGCCTCGGAATCGGTCGAACGTACTAATCCCGGAACAACGCAGCCCAAGTAATCCCTCGCGTAATTACCGGATACTCCGTTACCATCCTGCCGGTCTATTTTCCTCGCTGTTTTACCATACAGGCCCCGATTTTGAGCACCGCGTTACGTCGCATAAATTATCCAACGCCATAACTCCAGCGAGACGCCGCGTATCAAGCGCGCCGGAATACCGAGATCCATTAGTTTCCCGTGCGCAAACACGGACAGTCGTGAAAAATGTCGTACATGTTTGTCGATATCGCCCTCGTACCTCGCCGATCGAGTGTCTGCTTAAGTTTGCAAATGAGAAAACTTGCCGCGAATATACGTGCAGCCTGGCTTTCCAAAAGGGCGAGTTGCACGATAAATTCGAGAGATCCTTAACACGTGTCCCCGAGTAGCCGTGTGGCGCTCGACGTTTCCCAGATTTTCCAACCTTCGCCACCTCCAACGGACAAATCGTCGCGTACATCTCTTCCGATAACGGTTTCGCCTACCTTCGCGAAAATTTTCGACCTTCCATCCATCGCTCCGCGCGATCGATCTCTCCTTTCCAACATACATCGCGTCCAAGCACGACTAATTAGACGCTAAACGTTCGAGAGCTCGATCATCCAGTTCTTTATCTCGATATGCGCGAATGTTTGATATTTCACGCGACTCTGGAGGTGAATCGAAGCACGGTTCGCAGAATGAGATGGGAGATAAGGCAAATCTAAACGAGAGTTTCGCGTTTCGGAAAAGAAGCCTGCAAATTCGAAGACAGGAATCCCGAAGAATTCAGCTCGGGGCTTTCGACCGTGACATCCGATACGTCTGTATCTCGATCAATCGGATACCTATCTAAATCTCCGGAAGAATACGGTGCATCGAATTCGAGTCGATTTCGTCCTCTTATTCCACTATCTCTTGCGAATTCCCAACTTTCATACCATGCTGTGTTCGCTCGTATTTAGTTAACGAAAATTTCAATATCGACGGTAAGGAGGACAAGCCCGAGTGTACATATATATATATATATATATTCGGACGAATGGAACGCAGAGAGAGAGGTCACGAGAATCGTCATGGACAATTTCTGCGTTTGTCAACAGAGCGGTGATTGGTATCGTTGGACAACAGCTTGGAGCGTTTGCATAACGAAAACACTCGGTCCGTGCCTTCTTCCGGCCTTGCCGGCCGAACGACACCGAAATTCTTCGCGTTGCAAAGTTTCCGGCGCGAGTAATTAAGACCTTACAGGCGTGTAATGGCCGCATAAGAACTCGCGCGTATATACACCGGGTCTGGGTGTCGATACATTTTCCGAAGGAATTACCAAAGCTCGCCTTCTTCCCCTCCCATTTAAACACCGCATAATAGTTCGATAAATAAACATCGTGCCGTGCCGCGACGTCGCGGAGCGGGCGAAATTTATTTTCCACCGCGTCGGGTGGAAAATACGACGCCAAAGGGGATGAGAAGCCGAAATAGGGCTTGTACGGGTCACGATCGCGGGAACGATGATAAATGGAAATATTAGGGAATATAATGCCCTGTGGCGGAAAATTCGTGAAATATGATTTGCCGGTGACTCCTCGTAAAAACACGTGTAAAACGTGATTAACCGATCGAGCGTGTGATAAAATATCGCGCAGCGGACGTGATTGAATTTCCACGAGGTTTGAAACGCGCTGTACACGATGATAAAGAGGTACGTTTGATCTCTGCTGGACGTAGCGATCCGCGAGTAGAGGGGGATGGGTGGGAAAAAAATGGAGATTTGGAAAGATAGGTTAGCGCGGTATGCAAACATAATTCCGGAATCTGTGGAGCGGCCGAGCGAAATCAGTTTCACGCAGACGCGCGGAAACTTGAACGAGAACGAGTCTCCGAGGCCGAATCCATCACTGTCAACGGTCCGATTGCATTAGAGAGACCGCGGGGCGGATGATCAATTTCAAAACGTTCTTACCGTGTAACCGCGCACAAAGCGCGCCTCCGAATTCCGTGCACGACCCATCGGGCGTTTCTGCTAATTAATCTGCGCAGCTAACGAGAAACCGAAGCCGCCGCCGCCGCAGGGAGAGGGAAATGTATTTACGTGGCCTAAGACTCACCTTCAAAGTTGACGACGCCAGCTCCGCCGTGTCCGCACTATACACACATAAACACAGGAGAATGCGAAGTACGGTCGCACGAGTACGCGATCCACGAGACTCTGGAATCGAGGAATCGGCACGGTGTCTTCTCGTGGTGTTCTCGTGGTTGTCCCCTGTACGATTCGGCTGGAATTACCGAGAGGTCGGTCGTGACGGCACTGTTCCTCGGTTCCCGCTACGCGAACCACAGCTTCACGAAACTATCACACGACACTGACGACGAACAAGCGAGCACAATCACCGAGGGGGCCAGCCTTTCCGACCAGCGTGTCACGTTGCCGTTTCACGACAGCCCGATTGTTCACTGTTCGCGCGAGCAACTCTCCCGTTCGATCCAGCAGCCCGTGCTGCCGACCAGAGCAACCTTTCCGGCGAGAACAACAGCCTCCAGCCAGTTAAACGTCATCTCGTCCCAGAGATCCGTGCATCGTTCCGTCACGCCGTTGCCGATACGTCCGCGACGTGTCGCGATCTGGCGCCACGGTGGTACGCGATCTCCGACCGAAATATTTCCAGAAGTAACACGGAAATGCGCAAGACGAGCAGTATACCGACACTGTGACACACCGAAAGGACACGAACACCGAAGCAACGGGCCAGGTAACACGGTGCACAACACGTAACGTCGCCTCGAAGCTCACGAGACGAACTACGGTACGGGAATGAGAAGGTCTGCAAGAACTCGCGCATCGCGACGCCAGAGCCACCACGCTAGCCCCGGCGAGGCGAAGCGCGCCACGGTCGATTCCGATGCTCCCACCTACCGACCGAACGGCCCTTCCTTTACGCGCCAATTTCGAAACACCTACTCTTTCAATTTTTGCAACTTTTCCCCAACGCACCCTTTCGATAATTCCTGTTTCTCTTGCGATAGATTTTTCGGATGGGAAGATATACTAGAGCGTTTTAATTGTAATAATAAAGTTTGTATACGTGTCTTTCATTTTTTATAATTTTTTATAGTTGATAAGGTAGGTGATTTAATAGACGTACACGTAAGATAGATGCTCATTAGTCGTTAGAAATTGTTTCTATTCTTAGGATGCTTTTAGTTTTAATTGTTTGACGAAGGCGATTCTTTAAATTGTGAAGTAGGAAATTGTTTAGCTATTTAATCTTCTAGATACACGGGCTTTTCCAGCATCAGACTAGAGTCCAGCGGGGATGGTTTAGTATGGACTATTGACATTTTTGTAACAGGCTGAAATATTCAAGAAGAAATGTAAAATCCAGTGTTGAATACTGAAACACCGGTGGAGCTGGTGGAATCGCGCCGCGCAGACTCGACTAGAGGAGAGACAGCTGGTATCGATTCAGTTCTGCCAACGGAAGGACACTTTTTGGTAACTTTGCCGGATATCTAGGAACACTTATGCGAAACACTTACAGGCGTAGCAGTTCTTCGAACAAAGTTCGATCAATCTCTTCGCGTATATTTTACAATGGGTACTCTTTTTGATTACGGAAATCCCAGAGTCGAAGCATTGATCGATTCGAGCTCGGATCATTTATTTGCCGAATGAGTTGCCCGATTGAGACAAATGGTTTAATGTATTTCAAAGCTGCCCGAGATAAGAATCGTGGTTAAATTTCAAACTCGCAGCGTCCACGATCGATTCGTCGGATCGAAAAGAATTCGAGGAATTCAAGGCGCGTCAGTTTAAGAACAACATCAAAGAAACGGCATACTTGCCGACGAATTTTCGCAAGGAAATTCAGAGTATGAAATAATCTCCGATACAAAGAATTATCGGCAGTACCCCGGGGAATTAAAGCGGAAAGTTTTATTACTCAGGAAGTTCGATGAACGAATGTTTGCTGGAACTTTCCATGGAAGTTCCTTTAAATGCCTGTTCCTTATCTCGAATTCCTGTGTCTGCCAGAGTTACGACGGATTTCCACACCGAAGGGGAACCGAGACAGTCCAAATGTTTCCTCATTCAACATGGTGATGTTTCGCGCGATCACGACGCGTGAATTTACCAAATTTCAAGGAAATACATGCAACAAAGCAGCCGGATGCCGGAGAAGAGACCCAGAAGCTTCGTCGCTTTTCTCGCACGTCGAATTAAAATTTCAAGGCTTCGCGGTGGATATCAATGTTTTATTTTTTTTTCTCCACGTTCCTTACTCTATCCCCTGTACCGTGACACAACGGCGAAGTGACATTGATTTCTTCCTTGTCTCTTAATCTATCGAACGAAATTTCCTCTCGTCGATATCGTCCGAGAATACGAAGGAGTTAAAAGTTCCCGCGGATTGGAAATTTCCATTGCAAATCTCTCACCGTCGGAGAAATAAAATATCCAGGGTGAATTCGTGTTTCGCCAGCCCTGAATTACATTTCGAATGACGTTCGGTCCCCTGATTCAGGCTTCTTAAAAGGTTATAGCCTGCCGCTGTGCTTGCAGCACGTTCGGAAAAGCCTTCGATGCGACCTATTTCGTTCCCACATGGGGTTTCTAGGAAGACGCCGCATGTCTGGCAGAAGTAGAAGAATCCCGTTTAATATAGAAGGGCTGTTGGATGGCGTGCGTGCGTCTCTCGAACGAAGATATACCGGCGGAGGCGGCACGGACGATCGCACACCAACACGCGGCTGCCGCTTCGGTTAAACTTATAACGGCTGCGCTGGCATTTCGGCCGCACATCCTATCTACTTTCACCGAGTTTCTGCCTCCTGCCGCCTGCGTAAAAACCACGGGTCCCGCGTTATTTTTTTATCAAAATTCACCGTCCCCGCCGGAAGGAAGATTACAGCGGCAGCGGTCGTTGATCGCGTTGTCGATGGACCTCGTTCTTCGCGTCCCTGCCCATCATGCCTAACTCGAGACACGCGTCGATCGATAGATCGACCATATTTTGCAGAAAAATTCAAGAATACCTCGAAGGAAAATTAAAAACTCTGCCAAGTCTGCACTGGCGTACGATCGTGATCGTTATAGTACAATACTCTTCTACCAACGTTCGAAATGGCTGTCTTTCTACTTTCGCGACACTCGACACGGGATGATTTCGCGAGACTGGCGAGCTGCTCACGTGTCGGTGTCGGTTTCTTAAACTCGTCCGAACGGTTGTTCCCCAGGCCGAATTGTTGGAACGCGCTGCTCGCTTCAACTTCCGATCGACAAGTCGGCGCATCGTCCTCCAGGGAGATTCCCAACTTGCCAGTTAGTTCTTGGTCATTTGCGAGCACCTGTATCGGTCGTATTTTAATTAAACGTGTCATCCACGTTCGATCGATAAGCAGCGATTACACGTCGGTGGGAGAAGTTAACGCGTTTCTCTCTGTTGTATTCCTTTCGTCTCCCATCGCCGCTCGTTCCACGGGATGGAAACAGGGATAATTAGACAAAAAGGGACTGGCGAGCGCGTGATTTACAAAGAACGATACCAAATCACAGACTACGTTTCGATATATCGCACACGCTGGTCGATAAGTTTAATATTCGAGAGGACGAATAGATTGGTATAGGGTGGTAAACTGGCGCGCATTTTCCATAAATTCAAGCGCATTCGAGATATTCCCCGCGTTATTGCCAAAGTTTATATTTCCTTAATAGCGATTTCTCTCACGTTTAACCGATCGTTTAGCAATTTCGGAAGGACTACACGCGTTTTACGAGCTGAACCGAAGTAACGATCGGGGGGATTAGAATTATCGGAGGAGCGGTGGTCTCGCAGAGAATCACGGGGAACGAAGTGGACGTTTCGGACGTTGAACGTCCGTGGTTTAACGAGAGAAATCCAGGGGATGGATTTCGGAAAGGTGAGTCGCGGTCATCGTGCTGCTGGTACGGGATCAGTACAACGAAGGATATGGCAGGAAGAAGAAACGCTGGCAGCGCTATGATCATGGAGGCGATGAAGAAGAAGAAGAAGAAGAAGAAGAAAAGAAGGAGGAGGTGGAGGTGGAGGAAGAAGAAGAAGAAGAAGAAGCGCGCAAAGCCGACACGAGAGGAAGACGAGCGAGGAGAAGCTTTCGGCTACAGCCAGCCCACAATAATCCCCTCCCGGAAGATGAATCACCCTGTCGACCGTCTCTCAAGATACGCTGATGGCGAGATAGAAGCAACTGAAAGAAGGTGTCTGGCTTCAGGAACAGCTGCTGCCACCACCTAGCGTAGGCTCTTTGTGTTGCTCGCAAAATGCAGTAGCAGTAACGGCAGCGATCTTCAAAGCCCGAAGAAAATAAATGAAAACGCAGCGTGAGATTCAATTTAGAGGGGGCGGAGGCGAAACAAGACGTAGGGCAGAGGGTGTAGGTGGAAGGAAAGGTAACGCTGCGAGAGAATCGTGGTNCGGTCATCGTGCTGCTGGTACGGGATCAGTACAACGAAGGATATGGCAGGAAGAAGAAACGCTGGCAGCGCTATGATCATGGAGGCGATGAAGAAGAAGAAGAAGAAGAAGAAGAAAAGAAGGAGGAGGTGGAGGTGGAGGAAGAAGAAGAAGAAGAAGAAGCGCGCAAAGCCGACACGAGAGGAAGACGAGCGAGGAGAAGCTTTCGGCAACCACTCGCCAAGCAATTCCGCCTCTACCGCCGACCCGTTGAAAGCTCACCCGCCAGCGTTCGTGTAATATAATCAAATGAAATTGCACGCCGCTCCCTCCTTTGATCCCGCCTGGCCAGCTACATCGACCTTTTTCGTCGGCTGTAAATTGTCCTGGAACGAGTGCGCCACGTACTCCTGGTTTGCGAAAAATTTTCACCCGTGAAAAGCGTCCACGATTTAAAGCTGTGCCTTGGGGTGGGGGATGGTTTCCGAGCGAAAGATCAAATCGATAGACGTGTATAGATAACGATACGTGGCTTTCGATTTCGCTTTTTCGCAATTTCAAATTAATTACCCCGGATACTCGTCGGTATCAGCGACTACTACCTAGCATCGTTGAATATTTATCAGCGAGCGATTCGTAATCCCTTGGAAGAAATTTAATTATTAATCGATCGATTAATTATTCCCGCCAGTTCCGTCTTCGCGTCGACTAAGAGGTCGCGCAGCGAAAGATTTCGCGACTGTTAATCAACGAGGGAGTAGCCAAAGGCGATGCACTGCAGTTTTCTCGTGCAATAAAATTTCTACTCCGTTGGAGTCGAAAGTACAGAGAGAACGAGAGCGTAAAAAATGAAGCAGAGCGAAGATAATCAAGAACATTGTTCCTTGATCTTTACGTAATCTCTCGGTAAATGGATTGTTTGTACTGCAATTTTTCTCAGTGGCCATTAATTTGCATTACAGAGCACAACGGTTAGTCTTTATTGCGCGGAGAAATTTTTCATGTCCCGATGTGCGCGTCGAGTCGAATACGCTTCCATTTTCAACCACACGTTGCTTCGTCCTTTAATTCGAGAAGCAAAGATAAAAAAGACATAACTTCGATAACCTCTCGTAGAGGCCTGTCTAGAGCTTTCAGAGAGGGCCGGTGAGCTCGCGTGAAAGCTAATTTCGCGGGAACAAATGTGTGGAACCTCAGAGAAAACGGATTTGCGTGCGGCAACGGAGTGGAAGAGTGGCAGCAACGCTGCAACCTGGCTATTCTATCCGCTGCCAAAGTGGAAAGAGAACGAGACACAAGGGCTGCGATTCAACGCGGGCGACGAAATAGAAATCTGTAACGAGCAGACGGCGAGGGAGAGAGGAGGAAACGGAAGCAAAGGCGAGCTTGCCGATGACTCGGATACGTAAGCCAGTTTCGGTAACGAGCAGAGGAAAAACGCGTACCTCTAACAAGCGTCTCTTTTTCTCTGTCGGCTCGTAACACGGTATTGGTCCAATAACAGTTGCATCGCTAACCGCGCGAGACTGCGTCTACTAGCGAAATTACAGCTGCTTGGTAAAATTTTCCGAAATTTTTTCGAAATTTATCCTAAACGACCGTTCTCGTGAATTTCGCCGTAACAAGTTCTTCCGCTCTAAAAAAACAGGATTTTCATCGGGCGGAGGAAAACCGTGGACGAAGGGGGTCGGGAAAAAGCGGGCCGATGAAATTCAAAGTTTACCGAGCGACGGGATTACAGCCGGAGGAACATTAGCTCGGCTACTGGCATCACCACAGTCCTGGTCGAGTCACCGCGATGAAAATATTGCTGGAGATTTCATTATAGATAGACGACGACCGTGTCTCCGGAATTGCCGCGTCGCGTTCTTTCGGCCATTTCTTTTTCTCTGCCAGTTTTTTCCGCGTCTGCCCGGTCCCTTGACTGCTCCACCTCTCGCCATATGGGGGATTTCCAGCATTCTGTATTAATTACCAGGCGAAAGAACCGCCGGAATCCCGAGGACCGAGAAGAAACGACTGCGTGGCCACATCCCGCGGAATCCTGGCCGATAAACGGGACCTTGTTGTCCCGTTTCGCGTAATTTACGCTTCACCAAATCCTGGAATTTCGTTGCTCGCCGATGGGGAAAATTTTTGTGGCCAATCGCGTCGCGTTAGATGCTGCGGTAATCGTCGGGATGATCGATGAGTTCTCTCTGATTGCTCGCAGCTTTCATCGCCTCCCTGCTATCCGTGGAATCTTTATTCCCCGTAATTCCCGGTAATTGATCGCTGTTTCGTCCGTGAATTCGATACACCGGCGTTACCTCCGATGACCGATCGCGTTACTTTTCATCGGAATCGCGCGAAGCATCCGGTTCACCATGTTTTATCGCGCCGGCTTCGTTCCATCAGGGGAGGAGCGTCTTTTACGGCGACTCCGATTTATCCGGGTTTTATCGCGCGATTCCGCGGAATACTTAAATTTCGAACAAAGAAATTGGGCCGATCGGTCGTACGACCAGTGAGCTTGCACCGTTCCGTAAATTAGCGGTCGTGAAAATTTTATTCGGGGCTTGACCTTACCGTAGCATTTCCAGATACGATCCCGTATAACTCGGCACTCAAACGGTACTTACCCTTGGAAAGATAAGACATACTTTTACGAGGCAGCCCGGTCGGCAGTGAAACGTGAAAGCACAAAGTGAAGAAACTGTCTATTCCTTCCACTGCCGAAGGAAATTTAATTCACGAACAAGATCTGTCCAGCCATGTTTAAACATGAGTGGGACGCGTGAGAAAGATCATTCGGCCATGAAGGAGGGAAATAAATTTCAGATGGAGCTAACGACGGGGAAGTTATAGGAGAAGGTTGTCGGTCTCGCGACGATAAGGACACCGGTGATCCTCCTAAGCCTCGAATGCGTCGCTCTTCAACATCCACGTGTCCAAGGTCACGCAATCGAGCCACTGAACCGTTAGAATCCACGGTCCTCACGAATCACGGTGAAGATCCCGAATCGACGTCGTAAACCGATGTTGATGCCTCGGAAGTGTTGATCGATGCGTCCACCTCGATCTTCTCGCCTCGCGAAGCAAAAGCATCGAGACGCGAGGGTTCTCAGCGTGGTCCGGCGGTCGGATAGACCGAATCGATATCGTCTAATTAGCAAAGGGAGGTTGATCGGCGTGGCTCGAATGGGAAAAGTGGTGGCGGTTGAGCGGAATGGGAGGGAAAAGGAGGACGCTTAAAAACGTGGCGTTCTCATGATTTACAAACGGATCGGTTCGTTTAGCGGCGAGCTTCGAACCGTTACGCTTCGCAGATGCGTTTAATCACTCGAACATCCGATAATCGATATTGCCGGTGGATATGTCGCTGGAAACACCGGTCGGAATGCGATTGCGAGATCGCGAGGCTGCCCGGTAATCGAGCCGCGAACCGTGTCGCCGGAACGTGCCTACCTTTCCTTCTCTTCCTTACCGCCATTCCGCGTCGTGACGTGCGGAAATAATGGGCCGTGGAAATGGAAAGCCTCTGCGAGAAGCTGAAATGCTTGCATGTCCGCGCGAGTTTCCCTCGATGTTTACTGTTTCGACTCAAGTTAAATGGAATTCGATGGAAATTTGATTGCAGACTTTTGATTCCGGGTCGAGGGTGATTTTATTTACGAAATTCAGTACTGAAAGTCGTTTATCAATGGGTCGGGAAACAGCCAGAGACACGGCCATTTGGAGCCCTCAACAGCATCAGCAGCAGCAGCAAAGCTCCGAGTCCTTTGAATCCATCTTTCCTTGATCCATTACGCTCTCTTCTTTCGAGCCAGCGAAATTACCTTCCGACGCAATCGAGATACGAGTGATTAACGACGAATCACCGACCGGAAACCGCGTGCATCCCGACGAGTTGGGAAATTCGCGGAGAAATTGATCGGAAAGGTTGGAGGCATCAGTGTGGTTGGTCGCGAAAGAAATCACGAAATTCTGTCGATAAAACCCGGTGCCCGTTCATCGTCGTTCTCGAGTATTTTTCGATCAACGTAATCCCCTGGCCGGTATATCGTGAATGACAGTGTTCGGCCCTGGTACTCGGGGCATGGCTGATTAAACAGAGTTCGGCCCCTTTCGATGCGTTCCCTTTGAAATCTAATTAATCTGACATCGCGTTCGATCGTTACCGCGGACAGTTAGGTAGTCTAACTAGCAAGTAGCCCGGCATTGTCTCGACAACAATGGATACCTCTTAAAGCAGAGGCGGAGACAGAGGCCTGTTCTGTGGCCAGCCGACCGGTACAAATTTATTAATTGGCTCAACCCCGAAGGCAGGGAATTAGACTACCACTACTCTCGCCGAACCCGCCACGGGACACGATAACGAGAGGTCGATCTACCGGACTATTTAGAGGCTGATTTGCACTTCGAGGGCGCTGATTATGCCGCACAATGATTTTAATGGACCCCCTTTACGCGGTCAGACAGCCTTGAAATGGATTTCCCGAAACACGCCTCTCTCCCTCGTGTATCCATTGTTCTATGTATACGCGGTCTTTCGCTGAATTATTCGATAACGGATCTAGCCGCTATTCTTATCCTGCATGGTGCATCCAGAGGCTACCCGGCCTATAGCTACGCTCGGAAACGCTTAAAATTGAAATCAGTTTCAAGCAACGGATTCGAAGAAACAAAGCCGATGGATTATGGATTGGAGCCGCGGAACGACGAAACTTGGAGAACTCGTGTTCGAATTAAAACATCGCCGATACACGCTAGACAAGACCAGCCGTAGATTTATAGATCCTCTCGCGGCGTGACGCTAGTCATCCCGACCAATGGAACCAACTACCCCGTGCAACATTTCTTTTCTTATGAATAATTCCTCTAACCAGAACACCGGAATAATTCATGATACGTGTCTTCCGTGTCAACCTAAGAACGCTATGGATTTATAGGAGGATTCAGGAACTTGCTCGTCTCGCGGCAACCATTTCTCAGTCTTCGTTTTTTCCCATATTCCGCTACCCCTTTTAAACGCGCCTCGATGCCGCGCATCGACCCAAAATCGAAAATTTCATCGTTCTACTGTGTGAGATCTGCATCGGTGAAACGTTGGATCATCGCGAGGATAGATCCTCGGCGTCTACCATTTCATCGGAACGAATTCCGACAAATTAAAGAGACTCGATCTATTTTCAATCGGTTCGTCTGTTACGGAACAGTATATCGTACGTCTCTCTTAATTCTGCGCGTTTAATGCTTCCATTCGAATTTTATTGTTCGCAAGTGCAGATTCTGTAGCGCAAACACGAGTGACAAAGCGTCGTTCTACCGAAAAGCTTTTGCTTGAAAGAAATATACAGGGAGTCAGCGAACCGGTGGTTCGAGCTCGAAAAGGATGGATCTACATGAAAAAATAAGTCGAAAATGTACAGCGATATTTTTTCCACGCGCGATGCTTTGTTTCCCAATAAATCGATGTTAAATATTGAAATGTTTAGAAAGAGAAGGTACCTCGGATGCATGCTCGTGGAAGTGTAAAACGCAGCAATCGAGCGTGCTGGCAAATAGGCGATATCAAAATTAATAAATAAATATTTGATCGGGAAACAACGTCATTCCGATATTTATCTTTCAGCGCATAATGCGAAAAATTGAAATGGCTGGAAACGAAACAACGGTATACTGCATGCACGCGGGATTACATGCAAGCGCACTCGGACTTTACGAATTTTTAAGCGGAAGCTTTATACGAAAATCTGCCGCTCCACGTTCCCGACTTATGTTTTCACTCTGATTCACACCCTTTTAGTTTCTATTACCTTTTCAAAAATACTCCATGTATATCTGTACACGTGTAGAGTCTTCGTCGAGCGTTTCTCCGAGTATGGATCCCTCGTTACGCGGAGCATCGACGGTGGCGTGAATTTTCGCGAATAAGGAGTGATAGCTGGTTTTCGCATAAATCCCCGACACCTTCTTTCCCGGCGATCGTTCGGCCAGGAACGTTCATCAGTGGCGAAACTGCATCGTACATCACGCGGACGATGGGTCGCGTGTTCGTCCAGCTGACTGGACGACAGTTCCACGATGTCGCGTAAGCACTCGTTGCCACTAATCCGAGCCCGTCAGGCGAAGGGCCAGGAGTTGTCTTGCAATTACGGCTTTCCAAACTGCTGCGCCCAGAGACTATGTTACACTGGCCGTAACTAATGCTTGGTAATCGTTCGGTTCAGTTCTCGCCGTTTCCTGTTTCTCTGTTTCCAAACTCTCCGCGCCCGTTCCGACCGGTGGCTTCATTGTCAACCCTTTCCCCGGGATTGTTCGGCCATTTGCTAGCAACCCGGCCGAACGAACGAATGTATCCCTCATTATCGGATCGTTTGTCGCGGCTCCAGTCTCTCCCGGTTTCCTCTTACACGACGCACGGTTTTTATACCCCGTTGACTCTCGGAGAAGCGAACGGCAGGGTTGCGGTGGCCGTGGGAAAATGGGTGGCTAGCAGCGTGACGATTCCAGTTGTTTCCAGTAATTTTCTCCGCGGTGAAAAATCCGTTTTCACGGACACTAACGAAAGGAGCGCGACGGAGTTTACGTTGAAAATAATTGGTTCCCGTAATTCGCGCCGAGTGTTACACGTAACGCGCGCGTTTTTTCGTGAAATGCAAAACTTTTTCAGGAATTCGGCCACAAGGCGAGAAAAAACCGGACGATATTTATTTACAAGATACGTACATCACCTTTCCCGATAACGCGACTACGATCTTTCAGCCGACTCGCGCAGCCTGCTTTTTATTTCCCGAAAATAGAAACTCTGTCCCGCCCACTTCGCTTTTGCCGATAAAACATGTCGAAACGAAATATTAAACCGTTGGGAACATTCGAGCCGCGGCAACAAAGGTGCCAGGGAAATTTGTTTGACCGGTCAACTATTTCGGATCACCGGTTTCTTCTATCAGCTGGCAGCGTTATCGTTTGTGTAAATGATTTAACAACAGTACCAGTGACAAGCGCTCTTTTTTCTCGCCTTTGCCGCTCGAAATTTGCCAATTTCAAGCCTGCAGCCAGGAGCACATGCATAGTCGCGCGTGCAAACATCGAAGCCGAAGGAGCCGGGAGCGAATCGAACGCGAGGCAACGTTTAGCAATGCAAATTGGCCCGATGCAGCCACTGGATATATTTTCCCGATCTACCTTCCCGCGTACGTGTGCGACTTACGTGCGCGTGCACCTTCCAGACCGGCAGGAACGCCATTTCCACAATCGATATCACCTTTCCTTTGATGTATCTCGGACCAGCGAATAGGATTTCGATTAATTTGACAAACCACTCGGTGGCCGATCGCTCGAATCGATATCGTTTAACCTCACCCGTGTCGTTAAAAGTTAATTCCGCGAGAGGCGACCATCTCTATTTTCGACCGCAAAGCTCGACAATAACCTCGGTAACTTTAAAAGTAGCCCGTGTCGGAAATTTGTTGGATCTATTTAAAGCTGTTGCAGGAATAGATTGGCAGTAACGTCCAGGTGAAAGGTGTACACCGGATCAAAGAGGAAAGACGAAAAAAGACACTGTGGCGAGGGGTTAATGTATTCGCGATGATTTTTTTTTTTTCGAAGAGAAGATAAATTTTGCACCCTCGTCGAACGGAAAGTGCTGTAACTGCGCTCTATCAGCGAAGAGAAACTTGCCTCGTGAAAGCCACGTGGCTCCTTCCATTAAACGTCCGGCGAATTTATCAAATCCACGCCATTACACCGGCCGGCAAATCGAGAGTTCATCCGCCGCTTCCGAGAACCGCGTCTTGCTATTCCATCCGCGCGCCCAACTTTCCTCTCCTACGCTTCGATCCTTGCTTAACAGCTACCAGAGTATCGCGGTAAACAATCGAACACCGACAAATTGAGCGTGAAACGTAACAAAAACGGGTAGGAAGGCAAGGGACGAGAGGCGTTCTCTTGCTAAATAACACGTATCTCCGGCGTTTATACGGCTTCGAAGAATTTCGCGTTCTATACACCGCAGTGTATACCGTGGACTGTCTGAAAAGTTAAGTGAACTACCGAGCAGACTGGCTCGGAAGCGGAGGAGAGGCAGGAACCTGCGTCTGGCCCTCTTTCCCGAGATATTGTGCATAAAAGGAGCGGTTGCGGCGAAATTTCCCGCGAATGAGTGCTCGCGTGATAAACAACCGGCGGATTTTCTTTTGCAACTCCATGGGTATCCGCGTATTAAAGCGTAAACCGTGCCGTATAAATCAAGGCTCGCGTAATTCTTTCCCTTATTAAAGTCCATTCCCGCGTTAAGCGTTCCGGTTGTTAAGGAGAAATTAACAACTGCGTAAATTCGCCGGCCGATGCTTGTGTTTCCGTTAACCGCCTTCATTCTTCATCGTTCGAGGCTTGTTCAATTTTTTCTCCACCCTGCCGTTCGCGGTTACATAACTCTCGCTTCTTCGACAGGTCCGGTTAGTCCTTTGGAAAAATATCCGCGAATTCGACCAGGATCTCGCGTATATCTTCCGCGCAAACACAGCAGAAGTATATTTGCACGGCGCGCGCGATAAAGGGCTCTTTAAACGTCAGCGATTCACTTGTACACCATTGTTTCAACAACAATACACAATTTTACGATACAATATTCTCGCGCGCGCGCGGCTGAAGCGATATTTCAATCGGGTATCGCTGGCGGCGCGTTTCGATCCGTCGGCCGATCGTTGTGTAATAAAGTAAAAACCTAGGCGCGCGCGCGCACGGTCGCGTGATCGAATGAAAAGGGAAACAGGAATTGTATTAGCCGCGAGTATGGAGTGCCGCGTAAAAACGTGACGGGCGGAAAATTAATACGGGAAAACAACGTTCAACGATTACACTTCGGTTCTGCCGTGGTGGCGAATAGCGGGCGTGCAGGAATCGTCTGGAAATGCGTTCAACGACTGTGCAAATATTACTACATTCCGGCGTACTGCTACATTCCTCCTCGATGTTCGAATGGATCCCGGTGGAAACAACCGGGTTACCGGTATGTACGCAGAATTAAAAGAGCAGTGCCACATTGACGGCGTTCCACGTTGAACTTCATCGCGGAGCGTTCCTCGAGGCCATCGCCGTCGTTGTTCCGCCGATTGGTCAGGCGGAAACGACGCCGCGCCTAATCAGTGAAAAGACAGGACAAAACGCTCGGAATGAAACGAGGTTTTCTTTATCGGTCGGCAGGGAAATCGCGTTACTCCGTTGGAACTCGGGGAATCAATTGGATTCGAAGTGGTAGCAGGCATAGGAAGGAGCGGAAGATGGCGAAGTCGTTGGCCGTTTTCACCTCGTTCTCGAACCTCGGGCTCCCTCGCGGTACAGCCTCCTCCACTCGAGACAGCAGCCACCCACCTTCCGGCAACGCTCTGTGACTTATAGACTTTGTTTTACTTAATAATAAAGTTCCGGTGGATAAAGGTAAAGTTACAAGATAAATGGTACGCCAGCCGCGTACTGAAAAATGATAACCGGAGACTCGCCGCGACACTCCGCTCAGGGAAACACTTTCAGCCCACGCTGCTGCGCTGGAAAAGTATGAAAATCGTTTATTTCAGCCTCGTGTACATGCTAGACCGAGCGTACAATACGTTCGATAACGTGATAAAAAATAGGGAAACTCTCGGGCGAGATAAGAATAGAGGAGAACGCGGTTTAGGCTAAAAAAAAGATTATTCCAGGGATTAGAAAAATAATCGGCGCATAGATACGTAACGGTGTACAGTCTTGAGTAATCGTGGATCATTTTCACTCGAGTTCGAGTAATACTCGGAAGGAAATTTCAATAGCGACGAAATTCTGAGAAAGTTGCGAGAAAAATGGGAATGTCGTCCACCAAATGGATTCCGCGCGAAAGTAGGCTCGGCTCGAAGAAGAGTATCTTGTTTCGAAGGGTCTGCTTGAAATTTCCTTCTACCCATCGTCCACGAATGAATTATTCAGCCGAGCTGAGGTTCGTCTTGACGATATCATACGAAGAGATATTTGTAGTAACAAATCGTACCATTCGAACGTTAAAACCAATAAAGAAAAAAATATTCATCGCGATACTGGCCACTCGTCGTTTCGCCGAAAAGAATGAAAAAAAAAAAAGAAGAAAATTAATCAAATATTCCGAGATCTCGGTTTCGATATGCTTTCGCGTCTAGTGGTCAACTCGTAAAGGATTCGAACATCGATCCAATTTCCTATCTGGTCTGAAAATTCGCTCCTTTTACAACTACCGCCGACGAATTACAGCGTCCAGGGATCACCGAATCGTTGATAACAAACACGGAAAACGACTCAGCTGAAAGCACTCGGGCCAAGTTTAACAATGGTAGAAGAAGCAGGCGATAGTTGCTCGCTACTTCCTGCTGGCCGGCTTCTTTTTGATCGTGCCGGTATTCAAGGCCCCGTTGCTCGACTCGGTGCTGGAACACTTCTCGGTCTCGATCCGCTGCAACGTCGGAATGCTCGACTTGCCATCGCAGGCCACCGACACGTTCACCACTTTCCCGCCGGCCACTGCCTCAACCCTATGCACGATTTCCGTTTTCTCGGGATACGGGGGTATGGGCGGTCTCTCCATTCCGCCCGGGGGCTCCTCCTTGCGCCTGGAAAACGACGGGATCCTCGTCACCTTCGGCTTTTCCTTCAGCGGTGGCTTTTCCCTCGGCTCCGTCGGCTTGCTCTCCCTCTCGATACTCGGTCCGCTTTGCTCCGGGGGTGGAATGGCCGATACCTTTGGGATATTCCTATGATCCCTTGTCCTTTGCAGGCTGGACGTCGGCTTAATGATGATCTTCGGCTGCTTCAAACTCGACGACGAACCCTTCGTGTCCCTCGGTGTAATTATTATCCGCGGCTCCTTTCGCTCCTGCCCGCTGACCATCGGCAATCTGCACTCAAGCGAGGAGCACGAAGCCAACGCGTCCGATTGCAATTGTTCCATCGAGCTGGCGTCCGATCGGCTGCACGTGTTCGATTCCAACAGAACGCCGGTTTTAATTTCTCGATCTAGCCTGTCGTCGGAAACGGTTTCCCCTAGATTCACCACCGCCTGACTCAGACTCTGATTCGCTTGGCCCAGAAGATTGCCAACTCTCGGTGTAATAACGATTCTTGGTTCCATACCGGGAATTCTGGTGTCCCAGTTGGAGCCTCCGAATTGAGGCTGCCTGTCCATCTCTCTGCCGGTGATCCTCGGTTCGGACGAGGCTGTCGATATGGGAGGTTCGTTGCCAGGTGCCGACGATTTGTACCAGTTTGGATTACCGATCCCGGCCTCCAGCAGAGTGATCGGGTAACCAATGTTGGTGTCCATGCTTTGAGAGATCGGCTGGCCGATCTCGTGAACCGCGCACACGGGACTGGAATAAATGGTGTCGACGCTACCACCGGCTTGCGTTCTGCTCCTGTCTACCCTGTCATCCAGGGAGTCAATGATACTCGGATCGGAATTGTTCTTAACCGAATATTCCTGCCTTCTGAGCAACGGGCCGACGTGGAGATTAGTAGTGACCGTCTCGGTTTCGTACTGACTCTCGTTTTCCTCGGCAAACTCCAGGCTCTTGGATGGGCCAAAGATCCTCGGAGGGGGCTGAGGTGGCTGATGAGAGGACGAGGATGAATGCAATCCGCTTCTATAATCCTTCAACGAACCGGCATGCTGCTTGGAAGCAAACAAGCTGCTGGGCGCCGGGAGGGACCGTCTTTTCTCGATGTCTGGCAGAACTTTCGGATAGTTTCTGCGCTTGATCGTCCTCAGGGCTTCCTCCGGGCTGATGCATTCCCTCTCCACCGTCGGCTCCCTGCAGGTTACGTTTATATCGCAGCCCGACGGACTGTTCACACCGAACGTGGTCAACTTTGGTCCCATCTTCGTGTAAATTTCCTCGGCCTGGTGGTCTACGGCCGATCCATCAGGATTCACCGGCAACTCGACGCGAGGTAAGCGGGATTTCAACTTCGGGTTAATCTTCGCGTACAGACTGCTCGCGCTGCCGGAATCGGACTCGTGGATCCTGGTCGTGGAGAAATTCGGTTTCACGCTTCTCAACACGTTTTCCATCGGCAAAGGGTCGCTTTTCGAGTGATGGTGCTCTATGACAACCACCTGAGGAGCCGTCTGCAACTGGCTGGGATCGATGATGGAATAGTCGAGGCTCTTGTCCAACGATTCGTCCGGCTCGACGCTCTTGGCCAGCTCGATGGGGACCTGGTTCAGGATCGATTCGGTCCTGGTCGCGGGTGTGGCGTCGATCGCCACGGAAACCTTCGGGACCTTTGATTTCTTGCCAGGCCGTATCACCAGGGCTGGGTCTTTCTCGTAAATCGGCTCTTCCTTCCTCTCCTTCGACAGCTCCTCCTCCAGTCTCTTCTGCTCCTCTTCTTGTTGTTTCGTCAGCTTGTCCTCGTGCTCCTTTTGCAGAGTTTCTCGCGTCTTCCGGAGAAATCTGGGGGAGCATCTTCTCCAACACAAACACGTAAACGTTCGATAAGCGTAAGGAAAAATCGATGCTTCTCGGATTAAATTTCCACGAATTCTAACCTACGTTTCTCGCGGAGAAACAATTTGCCAAAGTGTTCGCGACCGATCGATCCGCGTTCGACGAGCAAAACTACCGGCTAAGTAAATTTCGATGACGCAGAGTCGCGGGGGATGAAAACAGCCGTAACCTATACCAATTCCGAGGAATCGGCGAGGGTTTCAGGACAGCCGAGTCTTTAATCGAGACCGTTGATTAGATCAACCAACTTGCTCTGGAATTTCTAAGAAGCTCTACCCGAGTCGACGCAATTACCGAACCGGTCTGAGTGGAAGAAGAAGGAACCGTGTCTCTGGGATCGATCGCATCGCGCTAGAACTACCTACCTGTGCACGATCTCTTGCTGTATCCACTCCCTAACCTTAACGTGAGTGTCAATAGTCGAACCGGAGTTCTGTCTGGACAATTTCGATCGTCTGCCGAAATTCGAGTTGTTGTCGTAAGCCTTGTCGTTCTTTATCACGTCGTTCAGGTCCGGCTTACTGTCGCTCTTGTAGCCAAGCTCTCCATAGTGATTCTCGTACTTGTCCGATTTCGTACGTTTCGAGTCCTCCTTCTGGCTGACGCGTCGCTTCAGCCCGGTCCCTTTCGACTTTGCCTCTTGCTTCTTGCAATAGAGATAGAGGAACGCGGTGAAGTTGATGAAGAGGAACACGATACCGAAACCGGTCAGCATAGTGATTACGGAGGAACTCTTTGGCGTGCTCGGCTGCGGGATTACTTCTCCGTCCGATTGAGAGGAAGTTGTAGTGTCTGGAGCGGTTGTGCTGACATCCGGGACGATGAACTCTGGCCGGTGACGATCAGTCTCCTTCGAGCTGCGGCATAAAGCACTCGTTTGATTCGCCGCGCGATGATAGGTCGGGAGTAAAGTTAATTCGACTTTTATGGCCGTAACGGAGACGCGCGCGAGCTCGGAAACTTCTGGAAACTGCAGGTGTTTGTACGGGAGCTTTCCGGACGGTATGGGAAACTTGTATCGTTCCACGAGAACACGCGAGTTCGGATTGAACTTAGTTAGGTAGTTTCTCAGATTTGTACGGCTTTGTATAGATATTCATAGACGGGATTGCGAGTAATTCGATAAGGTGTTAGAATTTAAGCAGTTACTTGTTTCCGGGGATTAAATCACGATGCTCGTTTGTTCGTGGAAAGTGCCGCGCCCGCGGTAGTACCACCGATGTTTTCGGTGTGTTAACGTGTTAAGCCTATCGAAAATGCGACTCTAAACAGGCGAATCTTTCGCCTGGTTCTGCGCCTCGAGTTTGAATGAATTCTACGCGTGCTGCTCCAAACGGACGATTTAAGCGTTCGAGACGAGCAAGGAAGCCGACGCGATGGAGTGCAACTGACATTTCATTAAATATTCAACATACAGGTTGAAAAACAGCTCGTCGATCCCGGTTCGCATTATGCGTCGCGAAAACGAGAACGTTTAATTTTTGCTTAATAACCGATGTCCGGGCGGAATTTTTGACAAAGCTACGCGCGAACCAGCCAGTCGATTAATATTTTCGATGACATGCGATTGACGAGTCGTTAATTGGTATTAGTTCGTTGCGTACACACGAGCTTCCGAGCTTCCGACGAATCTTTCTCGCCGAATATTGGAATACTTGGAATCGAACGATGATGTCAGTCGTGCCAGATATCCCTCGTTTGTTTATGCTTTTTTTCTTCGAACACCGAGTGCTTTGGCTAGTGTCAGTGAAAAACAACTTTTTTCCGCAGTTCGGTTGTTAGCCGAGGATCGTATAGCCACTGCTATCTTTGCGATCGTGTATTTTCGCTCGAACGTGCTTTCCCTTCTCTCGTTGCGTTAGCTATACCACGGAGGTTCTTAACCTACTAATTCATAATCGAAATCCTCGTTACCAACCTGGAACCGTCGCTGTCATATTCCCTACTCGCATTCGCGTACTTTCCAATCCCATCTACGGTGTCGAGAAACTGCGGTCTCGTTCCTTTTGGTCGATTCGGGAACGGTATGTCTTTGCCAGGATGGCGGAGCAGGTTAGGCAGGTGCTCGTTCCAGAATTGCATCTCTGCAAATCGGTACTGCATACCCGTGCTCGGTGGAATCGCTGCATTAATTTACCAGTAGTATATTCATTTAATCGTGATTACCGATATTCTCTGGGTAGTCGATCTTGAGGACTTACTAAGGTTCAGATAGGTCTGATTCTGGGGATCATACTCGGGCCAATCAATCTCGTACTGGCCCCATTCCTTCAGCCCATCAGTCAGGTAAGGATACCTCTTCGCGATGTTGGGGTTCCTGATTCATTAAAACCGATTAATTCGATAAACCTATCAACGGAATTTATTCGCAAATTTCCAATTACTTCGGCCCGTTTCGCGGATCGTTCCTTTCAAAGTGTCAAAGTACACGGCTTTCCTCGAATTCCCGACGTTTCTCGAAACAGAGTCGTAACGCGGAGAGAAACTCGCGGGTCTCTGCCCAGTCTCTCCCTCTCTCTTTCTCTCTTTCTCTTCCTCTCGGTCGTCGAGTATTTTTGCCAACAGGATTACAAGCTCACCGGTCGATTTCGTGGCTGAATCGGAATCGAAATCCGGGTTGAAAAGCAAAATTGCGATTTCGCGATGTTTTCAATAAAGTCCCTAGGAAGAACCGTTCCAGGCGGCATTTCCAGGTGCTCCCGCTTCGGCGCACGCAAAATGATATCGTATATCCACGCTCGGATATCGGAAAACCAGTCCGATATCGAAATTTTGATACACGGTAACTCTACTCCGTTCCTGTTACGCGATACTCGCACGTTCCTAGGAACTTCTGCCTGAAACGTGTATCTCAAAAAGGATAGAGTCGGAGGCATTGGCTGGCCGGCGAACACCATGACTGTTCCGGAACTAGTACCAGACCAATTTCGCCGTTCCACCATCGATCCTTCCTTTTCTTCCGCGACTCTTACGCGAGCATAAAATCCCCCGATCGAACCTGACGACCCAAACGAGACGTCATCGACAGTCGGCGGAAGACCGTTCCCGAGACATGGGGGGCAACTGCAGCGATCGGGAACTGCCTTCGAACTCTATCGATCCCTGCAGCATCCCGACCACCATGGAACGCTGTATCGTTATTGTTTCCCATTCGTTTTACCGCTCCCTATGCCCTCTCGACCCGCCGACGCCGCCGACGCCGCCGACGCCGCGTGCATTAAACAGCTTTGTTTCGCTTAATTGGATCGACCCAGTTTCCCGTGATCCGCCATCGTGTCGCGATGCATATGCATCTCCGTCCCGTCATAAGAATCTCGAGTTAGCGGCCGGATGCGCCTTGGAAAAAAGAATACCGAGTCGTGATTCGCCGTTCAAATCGGTTATACGACCGTCTTTGAACGGTCGGCCTGCAACAGTCGCAGAGGACTGTATTATCGATTCCGGTGGAAGGTTGGTCGTTTCAGAAGAAGCCGAGCAATCGGACGACGCGATTTCGATACACTGGATCATCGATACGCGGAGGACGTCGATAGGGAAACGCGTCGCGACGCGAGGCGAGTCGGAGAGGGAAACAAAAAGGGGACTCGCAGGCGATATTGCCGGAGCGAGTTCGTTTCCGAAAATTATCTCTCGACGCGCGCGATGAAATACGAGAGAAATTTCGCGCTTTCGAAGATAAAACGGCCGAATCGATTGCCCTGTACCGGAGGGAACCGCGGTCCCCTCTCTGCAGCAAATGAAATGTGCGAGTAATTTGTATATATAGGTAATCTGCTTGTAGCGAGAAAATTAAAATGGCCGACGTATCGGATCGTTAATGCACCCAATAACCGGTGTCAAAATAGCAAAGGTGAAATTGCAACCAGCGAGTTTCGCCGAGCGAAATGAGTTCCACGTTGCTTTATTTCTGCTCGACCATCCACTTCCGCTGAGTACCGATTTTTCCAAATTCCCCGCGAATTCGCGACGTTCGGCTATTTCCGATAATAGCGGCTACTTCTGGAAAGCCACTTCGAATCTTAGAATCGAGCGTTGCGCGTGTAAATTTGGAAGTTTGGCTCGATGAAAAAATAACAAACGCGCGTAGTCTAAATTCCGTTTGAAGGATTTGGATATTACGAAAGAACGACGCAGCTTTGCCGGAATTAAAGCGGAAACGGTGGATGCAGGGGAGGAGATTAATCATCCCCTTGCGTTTAAATCCTTCCAATTCCCGCGATAGCTCGCTCACCGTGGAATAAATTCGCCGAGCCTAACACGTTCGCAACCGCGCTAAACAAATTGAACGGCGAAGGATTCTTTTTCGCACACGCGGACTCGTAATGAGTTACGGTTCGACACGTACGCATAGTAAATAACAGGAGCGATCGAACGAGACTCGCGACTACTCCATTTAACCTACGTTTTAATTATTGCGCCCCATTTAACCGGCGCGCGTTTTATTCATCGCGATTTATGGACTACAGATTGAAATCCCCATTCCGGAGCAGCTTCGTCGAAAAAAATGAACGAATCAAGAACGTAGAAAATTCTTTTGTCGTTTGGATCAGGGTTCGATTTCGAATGGAACGGTCGCGGTGCGCCCCGTCCATGACACCGGTAAAATTTCCAGCTTCGAAAGCACTCGAATTCCTGATAAATCGTTCGAAACTACGGATACTGTAGAATGGAAATTTGCGCAGGGCCATAGCTCGATTCGAGCTGTTTATGCTGCCAGAGGGTGAAATTAGCGAATCCGAATGGAGCACGAAGCGTGCTTGGCTCCATTATTAAATAATAAATTCGAAAACGGACGCTGATGCTTCGTTTTATTTACCTATGACATTTTTCTCTGCCCGTCTCTCTTCACGACTTCGCTTTGACCGGCTATGCGATAAATTTCGTACGAATTTTGTACAAATAATTTGAATATTCCGAAACGGTTTCGATATGAAAATAATTTCGCGACGGTGCGATATCACTGTAGCGAATTTTGATTCAGCTCTGAAAATTCATTATCAGCCGACCGTCGGAAAATAGACTGACGCGCTTTCAAACATGATTTTCAATTATACGCGTCTCTGGATATTTATATTTAACCGTTTTCAGCTGCTACTACCGTGCGCGAGACTTGTAATTATTTTTTCAAACAGATTTAATGGCGACCCTGTTAAATCTTGCTGATACCCGATTCCCGTCCCGTAGTCGGCTGTAACATTCGTTTCAACCATTGTCGTGCAGCATAATATCTATCCGGAGCTTTATTCCCGTTTTGTTTTATTCCATTACAAGAGTGATATCTACGGGTGCTCTGTGAGACAAAAAGAACGGATAATTGAATCACTTTTCAGTGCGAATAGAAAGATGGTCGTGAGATACGCATTGTGGTCTACTACAGTCAATTAGATCGAATTTGACATAAATGGAAAACGATTCCACCAGTTCGTTTGTTATAATTTTCGATGAACGTAACGACGAGATTTGCAACGATTCGAATCATATCCATCCAATACCTAGCGTGGAAACGAGAAAAACGCTGGAATATTTTATTCGCTATAGTTCGTAGCGTACACAGTCACGAGATTTGCGTTTAATTGGACCAAAGCTTCTTAAAAACCGAATACTTAAAAAAAAAAAAAAACCCAATACTCTGATCGTTAAACCTAGTCACGTCATCTGCATTGGATCCAACCAAAGCTTCTTACACACCGAATATATAAAAAATGAATGAAAAATCGTCGGATATTTTATTCGGTATTGTTTCCAGTGAATGTAGTCGCGAGATGTACATCGATCAGGACAAACGCAGATGTGGTTTAAAAATTAAAAGAGCTCGATATCTCCGATTTCCTCGGACGATCTCGATCACTCGATGCGAGTAATTTCAAAAACACGCGTTTCTAGCAACAAGTACGCGTGTCCCTTACGCAAGGCATAGAAACTCACCCCACGTATGCGAAGCTGCACCACCAGTTCATCATGGCTTCGGAGAAGAGAGTTTCGCCGATATTGTATCGGCGACGCAGGTCGTATTTGCTGCCGTCGAGAGGCACGCCCAGCACATAAGGCAACTCCTCGCCGTGGACGGTGCGCTGACGTTGTTGCTGCAAACACACAAGAGCGCCCGGTGCGATATACTTTGTCGGTCGGCAACAAAGTTCTCGCCGAAATTTCGCGGTCCGGAAGAACGGTCAAGAGCAGCCCTCTCCGCGTAACCGCAGCCATTGTTATTAACTTCCGCCGATCCGCGTCCCGCTTTTCCTCCATTCACCCCGTAAATTATCCCCGATCACCAGTGTTCGATACCGATCGACTGTTCCGTTCTTCCGAGACCACCGCGATCGATGATCCTACGAATATGGATTCGACGAACAAGGGAAAGTCCGTGATATGGAAAACGGGAGTTCCGAGTCGCGAACAAGTGTCCAATTGTCAGTTAAGGTTATCACGGCTTAACGCTTCTGTCTGAAGAAAAATCAATATTAAATTTACCAAAAGCAGTTCTTTTTTCGCTTTTTCATTCACGATTTTTCATCGAGCGTCCTTTAGATCGCGTTATCGCGATTTTATTTATGCTCCGAGTTCTCGTAAACTCACGTATACGTATATATTTCTGTAAAATATCGCGACACGCTATTGCCCGTCACGCGATCGTTTGGTAAATTGATAAAAAATTCGGGGAATTTCGTGGGATTTTGGTGAAACGATTACTTCTCGCTCTAGAACGCGCGATTCTGGAACGTTCTCCGATGAATTGGAACACGCGTTACGAGTGTCTGGATTGGCGGCGAGGTTTGTTGACGCGATGATAGGGGCCGTGACGAGGTGATGTTCCCGCGGAGAGCGTCTGGCAGTCTCGGGGTCTATCGTTCGTAAATTCCATAGCTAACGGCAGAAGAGCCAAGCCTGTAAGCCCGCGTTGAAAAGCAGAAACGTTGTTACATTCGGTTTAACGACACCGGCCGGTCACTGTACTCTCGGACAGAGCGTAACGCGCCGGCACGCAGCGCCGATAAAAATAGTTGGCCGCGGTCCAAATGGGCCTCGTAGCTGGGATTTTTCTGCCGGTTCGCGCACCACCGACCAACCAACAGTCACTAGGTCACTCCCTGTTTCCGCCAAGGAATCCACCGCGGCGCACTGCACCCGGGAAAATGAATAAAATGCAAAGTACACCGTCTAATCGTACGTGCTCCAGTTTTCACGAGGAGCCTAGCTCCGGCCGATTTATGCGCTCCCTTAATATTTCTCCCGGCTTCCGGTTTCCACGCCCGGATGAATTTGTCAGGCTAGACGCACGGATGCGCCATTATCGCGGCCTCTTCCGCTCCGGGGCTGAGTTTCATCGAATCGCGATTTCGCGCGGAAGTCTGAGTAGCTTTAAGGAAACGGCCAGGATTTTCGCCGCGCCGGCGAATTCCCGGAGAGAAAGAGCGTCTTGATGCCGGTCTTGATAGAATACGTCAATCATCGCGTATAAACTCTCTCAGTGTCGTCGCGTCGCTGTTATACTCTTGAATCGTGCGGTGACATTTATGAGATTTCTAAAAATTATACACTCTAGTGGTTTGATACGCGATAATTCGAACGTCGAAGAAAATTTCTCGAGGGAACCAGCGTTCGAATTTTCACGATTCTTTAAGCAAAATATCGTCGACTGTGCAAACATCTAACTAGAAATTCAATCAACGGAAAGTACAGGCTTTGCCTTTGCGTTTGCTCTACAAATGTTATTGTGCGGTTTCTCCTCTGAAAGTTATAGCTGTTCAAAGATGGATGTGGTATAAATTCGGTGATGTACATCACTGTGTATTAAACGTTAATTGTTAAAGTTATATTCGTTGATTTTTGCGTATCGTAGATTCGTTTACGTTATGACAATTAATCGAATCAGGATGAATTTGTCATCCTGCTCGAAGCTAGTCAGGGAATAATCGGAAAACCGGTTAGGAATGAATCTAATTATTCAAAGATGCTGCTCGAGATGAACTGGATGGGAAAGTGCTGGCAGAATGACGTACTTACACCGGAATACTCCTGCATCGCTTTTGGATGCGAG
Organism: Euglossa dilemma; assembly: GCA_002201625.1. Taxonomy (NCBI): domain Eukaryota; kingdom Metazoa; phylum Arthropoda; class Insecta; order Hymenoptera; family Apidae; genus Euglossa; species Euglossa dilemma. Next base: position 870,485 of record NIJG01000028.1, on the reverse strand, counting down.
AAGACGTACATGTAGCTCTTCGGATTTGCCCTCGAATGCAAATTCGCGGTCATTATTAATGGTGCGACGGTGCCGCTGTCGGAGAGCGCCTCCAGCACCAGGTCTCGATTCCTCAGGGTGTACTCGTTCGTCAACCCGGCCGAGAAATCGCCGTATTGTTCCAGAATCTTCGACAGAATTAGTTCCGCTTCCAGTTCGTGCGTCGCCTGCCGACCAAGAAATATCGGGTTATTTGTTATCCGCGCGACGCGTACCTTGAATTTCGACGGATTCGATATCCGCTCGTCTGCGAATATTCCTCGCCGAAATTCTTTCGGCTCACACGCGCGTGAGTCGACTTTCTTCCTCGACGAATCACGGCTGACGGTTGGAGGAATTAGCGAGAAAGGAGTTCTCGCGGAGGATCGGGTACCTTGGCGTGTTCCCTTAAAATCTCGTCCCTCTGCCCGTCCTGCACCCCGTGCAACAGGGCAACCGGCGGCAAAATGTGGAACTTCTCCGATTCCGTGACACCGTACATCAGATCGAACCTGTTCAACACACTTCGCCTTCAGACACGTCACCGTGCAGAGTAAGGAAATTTCAAAAGCGAATTTTACACGAGACTTCGAGTAAAGGTTCCTCTACACCGTCGACGAGTGGCGTAGGTAACGGCGTGAATTTTCCCGTTCTTTCGCCGCGCTTTGATACCGTCGTCAAAGGATTTTAGCGCGCTCTCGAAACGTTCGCAGGAAACGTTTAAATCCGGCCTTGTCGATGATATAAATGAACCTTTAATCTCGGCGTGCCTTTAACGTCCTACCTGCCGATCAAGTCGGGATTTTTCATCAGATTCGCAGGCTTGTCGGGGATAACCACGTTGTCGATCAGCGGAGCGAACGCAGGCACGTAATTCGGCTTGTGGATCTTCACGTTCAACAGAGTGTTCACATCGTGGTTGCGCAAACAGAAGGCCAGGTCACTGTCAGTGGTGGTGGGACAGTGGAGGGCGTGCGCCACCTGAAAAATCATTCCGACCATTCCTCACCGACGCCCAACCAACATTCCCGACGTCTACTCCCATCCCCGCTGCGCGTCCACGCGATGAAAAACGATATTCCTTCCTCTGCTGATCTCAATCGCAGCCGCGATCTTCCGTCCTTCCATTTCCGGCGCAGAGGCGATCGGGACACGTACAGGACGCGACTCGTTTGCCTCTAGCAGAGGACGCGATATCGATCTTCTGTCGACAGCATGTCAGACACGTCGGATTGAAACGTTCCTTCCGCCACCAGCCAAATATCCTCCGCATCTATAGTGTACTTTCGCTTTCCCCCGTTAACCATCCGAGTTATATCATGCCCGTGGTCTTTAGGCTAAATTGAGATATCGCGCTTTTCGCCAGCGCCACAGACCTTCCCCTAATCGGACGATCACGCGCGTAAAAAATCGTATCAATTAAGATCGAGTCCCAGGAACGCGATCCGATTCTTATCGGCTACGAGAAACTAGCCATCACGTGAACCTGTTACGAGTAATTTCTGTGAAATCCAGGCACCATGTTAGTCGCGAACACGCAACGGAGGAGTGGTCGGCCTTTCTAATCGCTCATTCGTCTGGCCGAACGAGTAATTAGTTTTTTCCGAAGAACGGCGAAACGCGATCGAGGCAAGAGAATTCTGGGTGCTGTTTTCGTTCTGTCTCTCCTCGAGATTAATGTATTTACCTGTTTGGTGATCTGCAGAGGAGCTTTCCCGATAGCATCGGCGCTTAACGCCGATCCAGACATCAGAATAGCACGCTTGAAGAAACCTGGGAAAGATGGAAGGACGATTAATGATCCGTCTCCCTCGAGATCGGCCTAGTAGCTGCTTGCACGCGTAAAATGTTAAGTTTTTCATTGTACAGTGTAATTATCGATCGACAATCGTGCTACCCGTTCCCTTTACCCTGGCGACGGCTGAAAAATGATCCTCGCCTCCATTGCCTCTTGTTCTTTCTTGCTTGCGACGCTTGTTCGTCCCTCCGGAGACGTTGAAAGGAAGCTCGCGAATCCTCAGAGAACGTAGATAGTTTCGAAAGCCCGACTGCATCGCGATTTTTAATGAAAGTCGCGCGGTTATCGAAGAACGACCGAGTGTCTGACCACTTACGGTCTGTTCCACTTGCGCGAGTGTAAATCCAGTCAGCGAACCGGTTCCAGTCGACTTGAAATTTCGTCTCGCGGTTATGGACTGGAATCGCAGTAGCAGATTTTACGGAGAATTACGTTCGATCGCGTTCGAGGCTTTCGACTGTGGTCGAACAATTTTGCTTCATGTTCGTCACGAACTTCATTCCTTTGATCGACACGTTTAAGAGCGGTGTTTAAGCCTCGCGTTTCTAAAATCGAAGTCTGAACACGGCGCTGTTATCGATTTCACGAAAATGGAGGCTACGTGTTTCCCCCGCGAAAGTGTTCTCTTAATATTCAGCCACCGCAAAAGTCGCAAACACGCGACGGAGCAATAACCGTTACCTTTCTTATTAGCCACCGGGCTGATAAGCAGTAGATTAGCGAAAATGGCACCGGTACCGTGGCCGACCAGCGTAATGCTGTTCGGATCGCCGCCGAAATCACCGATGTTCTCTCGCAACCAAAGCAGAGCCGCTATTTGATCCAGCAGCCCAAAATTGCTTGCTGCGTCGTCCCTGATTCCGGGTCTCAAGAAGCCTGCAACGAAATTTTCATCTTGACAAAAATAACCCTTCGTCGATTTCCTTCATACTTTCGTGCCACGTTCGATATTTTCGAATTATTAATCGACAGACCGAGAAAGCAGAATTACAGACAATTGCTCGGATTGTTGAAAGGAAATACAATGAACGTTGCAGACTGAACGATCCATCTCGAAAATTGTATTGCATTTCCTGTTAGCATCGCGTAAAAATTCCGCGATGTATTTACATGCGTATATTATTATTTTATATTCGTATTATGTCAGGTTACGTATAAATATTAATTGCAAAATATTATTCCAGACGCATTTATATAAAAACGGAATGATTTATTACTTTAATAGCATTAATTTAAAAGATATTATTTATATCGCGTACAAAATATTTTTGTACGTAACTCGTTCGTATCGAGGTAGCACACGCGCTTCAAATAAAACTTTCAAACGCGTAACATCGATATGTACATGGCTTGGAGCCTGTTAATGTTTGGATTCGCGAATGAACTTTACGATTCCCCCATCCTCTTTCTCTCTCCCTCTCTCGTATATTTTTCAATAATAATTAACCGGAAAGCATACACGCGTTCCTTTGCAAAACAGTAGGTTTCACGGAGCTTAAAAGGAAGGAAGCACGGGTTTATTCCACGAGCCTACATCCTGAAGCAAGGCATCAACCCGAGACATAAAGCTAGCTGGCACAGCGTGTGCCTTTTTTAGCCGGTGCGAGCCTGCTCGTTATCCATATTTTTCCCCCGTTGTTTTGCAAAAGGCTGAAGTTATCCGGACCTCTCGCGAGCCAACTGTAGCCGACTACGAACCACCGGCAAGAGGGTGAAGTTAACTAAGCGCCTTCCCAGCACTTTACCCTAATTTATGATTATGGTTTCGCGGCTGCTTCTTCGTTTTTCCCTTCCCTCCGCGCCTCTTTTTTCCCCTTCCACCCCCTTTCACCCCATTTCACCCCGTACCCCACCCGTCGGATGTGGCGGCGCAGCTCGCGCCACCAACGTCCGTCCATTTACATGGCGCGCGTGGAGGTCGCGTTATCATTTTAGGGGAAAGGATAGGCGGAAGCTGCTCGTTGCGAATACCCAGCTGCAGAGCCGGTAGACCGGGAGGGGTTGGAAAAAATAGAGCAGGCCACGGGAAAAACGGCAGGGATCGATGGGAGTTTCGGGGGCAAAAGGGCCGCCTTTTGTCTCGCTATCGCGCGCGCCTTTTCTCCGAGAAATATTTCCCTTCCTCTGCTAGCGACCTCCCCGCTCGCAAGTTTTACCGTTCGCTTCACCCTCGCGACTTTTCACTTCCGACCGACGAGTTCCTTGCTTCCGTCCGAGGATAAATAGACCGATCGAAGATAATCGCGGAAAATTCGTAACCTCTGTACATCAGGTGCTCGGGGATTAAATAAAAACGAGAGAGTTTGAAAATAAATTCCTGTCCTCTCGGAAATTATTCGAGCGCATTTTCCCGCGGATATTAATCCCACGGGGTGAAAGTGCGAGGGTTGTAAGAATTCACGGAGAGATGCCGGAACTCGGGTGGTAAGAGCAGCTCGACCCGACGTTATTTATATGAACGGACAGCGAAGAGATATCGGGAGACGATGGCGGTTGTCCCGGTGCGGATGACGGATCGATAGACAGTCGCAGGGGAAGAAGAGGGAAATAAAAAGAAGTTGGTCGAAGATCAAAAACCGATGACGCAGCGAAGCGCGAACGTTAATGAAGCAGAATTCCTGATTTCATGCAACGCTGCCGCTGGCGGCGTTCGGCAAGATTTCATAAATTCCCATCGAGACGGCGAAGCCGACGCCGAGGCTCGCTACACGGTTTGCAGAGGACGAAATTTCAGATCGTTCACGATCGTATTCGACTCGACGTGTTCCGCGCCTTTTGTTTCCGCTCGCTATCTTTTCATCGCGCCTTGCTTCCCTACGAATCCACCGGAAAATCACCGCGTCGCTGCGTCGCTCGACTTATACTACTCGCGGCGGTCCTTGAGTCGCGATACAAAAACACGTTGTGTGAAAATCCGATGTACGATTTCACGCTCATGGAGTCGAGAAAGTCTGTAATTTAAAGCTCGTTCGATGATTATCAGATTTCAATTCGAATATGCTAAATGACACGACGCCAATAAACGATATTTAATCGTAATACTTTCGCTAAATACGAGCTTTCGAAGCTTCGCTATCGATATTTCAATCCCGACTCGTTTCTCTCCGTGGCAGTTTGCAATGAATAACGAAGAAATATTCGACTACGCGAACAGCAAGGCGCAGTCTGACCAATGACATTCGAATCTACTTACCCAGGATACCTAGGCGGAAGTTTATAGTGACAAAGACAACGTTGCCATAAGCTGCCAGTATAGTGCCGTCGTAGGGGTTGCCGCTGTTCCATTCAAAGCTCTCCCCATGAATGAACACCATCACCGGGTACTTCCGCAGAATCTTTTGACCTGAAAACAAAGGGTGCAGGGTATTAATGTCAACCGTGGAAGATGAACGTCCTCCTACGTTCTTCTACCGTGCAGCGCCTTTCAGTTTCGCGATATTTCCCAGACGCAACCGACGCGTGAGTGATTCCACCATGTAACGCGAAATCTATTTTCAAATATTTTCCCGTCAAACGTGCTAACGCGTTTACCCGTTAATTACACCGGGAACACGATATCGCTCGTGGCCAGAGAATGCAAAGCGCAACGTTAATTGATCCATCGATATCCCATAAAGTTAATTCCGTGCGCGAATGACGGATAAATGCTGCAATAAATTTTTCCATGTTAACCATAGGCGGAGTTTCGATTCGATAACCGGTGGATCCTCTCGTAAATTCGTTCTCACGAGTATCGAATAAATCCGTGATAAACAATTCGTTATCCGATTTCCGAAAAGTCGATCAATTATTCAAAAAATTCGACCTCAGCCATAGTCCAGTTCTCCTCGTAACGAGTGGAAACGAAAACGCGAACGTCGCTCCGGGAAACAAAAGAGAGAAATAGGATTACGAGAAACGAAGGACAAACACGGCACCCCGAGTAAAGTTCTCCGCCTCGAAACACCGCGGCCGCTTATTAGCAACGGTAATGCCGGGAAAATTACGATTTTCGAGAGGACGCGTCCACCAGAGAGTGTTCTCTTTTTCCCGCGAAAGCCCCCGTGATTTACGCCGGTGGAAAAATTATCAGCGGAGTTTGCCTATGAACGGTGGTACATGCGTGAGTCGGGTCACTCGGACAATTTATCGCCGCCACCCCGTTCCTCGACTATTCACCGTGAGTTTTCGGTATTAGGGTATCTATAAATTCTTCTCCCCCATCCTGTAGACGACGTAGTTTCCTTTTAGCGAACGATCCACAAATTAGACCAGAACGAACACTGGCCCGACCGGCTGCCTCGTTCCACCGCTCCTAGCCGTCGAGATTTATCGGCGAATCTGTTTTACACGATTTCAGTTTCCGTCCGGCAACCAACTTCGCGCTGACATTTGAACACCGCTGCAATCCGGCCGGAATTAAATCATACGCGTCTCCTTAGTCGAAAGCAAATGTACTTTCCTCTTCATCCCCTATTCGCTTTACCGACACCTCGCTGCGCGAGTAATCACGGCCTAACGCCAGTGAGGCTCTCGGCGCCTCTGTAAACCCGCATCCACAGCAACCATCCTTCCTTCCTTCCTGCTGTTCCCATTTTCAGGGTCAGCTTCTCTTCGTTCTTCGATCAGCCAGAGAGATCGCTGTTCCCGGAGTTTCCGTGGAAAGGAAACTCTCTCTCTTTCCCTCGGAAGAGGCCCGGAATAATGGCGGTGGTTGCGCGCGTGTCCAATCTCCCTCTCCGGTTCGTTTGCGCGACGAGCGAAGGAAAAAGGAAGGGGTGCTTTATTAGCCTCGAACCCGATGGCAGATATCGGTAATCCTTCGTTTAATATCTC
>NIJG01000028.1:843216-860312 GCA_002201625.1 Euglossa dilemma | reverse complement strand
CGCGCCACCTCGTGGCCGAGCCACGAAACCTCCCTTCTCCAGGGTTCCTCCACCCTCGGCCAGATGTCGGCACGTGCCGCGTTTTCGCCACGTTTTCACCCCGGACGTCACCCTATCGATACCTTCCAATTGATTCCGAGGATGAATAATGCCAGCTCGCACCCTTCGGCTCGGCACGGTATTGGAAAGTGTGAACGAGCTTGCTCCCCTCGATTGCACCTTCGAGAGGCCAGAATTTCTTCCTCGCTGGATATCGATTCTTTGAATCCGGCAATGGCGGCTCTGCCTCAAGTTTACGAGGCGTCGATAGTTATAGTCGGCCTGGTAAATAATTGGAAACTGTTCGCTGCTGCTACGACTGACGTGACGTTGAATTTATGCAGCCTGTTAAACCCCGGGCGAGAGTTGCTCGTAAATAAGCGACGTTTCGGAAGAAAAGAAAAAAGAACAGCGAGAGAAAGAGAGAAAGGAAGTGAAATTCGTGGCAAATCGCGTAGTTTCCGGTTGAGAACGATCGCGGAGATTAATCCACTTGTTAATAAGGGAAACGTCTAGGGGACAGCGGGAAGTTGCGAGAACGGAAGGATGGGGATTACGGTAAGCACTCGAATGTTGTTCCCAGCGTGCCACCGCAACGAAAGTAAACTTCATTTGGCTCGCGGTAGAGCTCGTAAAGCGACTTGCCATTCCTGGCAGATATATTTCTTCCGCTATGGAACCACTTTTTCACTCTCTGCGATCATCTCGAACCCGGTGCTCGAGAGAATCGAACGACCACGCTTGGTCGCGGTCCGCTTCGGGCCGTTTGTCGAATTTCGCGCTCGTCCAAGCGTTTATAACGCGCCGAGGGAAAGGTTTAATATGCATCGGTATGCGTACACCTTTTGTCGTTTTAATTCCGCGCTTAAAGCTTCGCCGGATAGGCGACGTGCTCATTTACATGGAAAACGCGGGATTTTGATAGGTCAGAAGACCTCGTTATAGAGGCTTGTTCGGTTAATGGATTAACTTTGCGCCCAAGGGAAGACAGAGTATTCGATGGAGCTTGGTTATTTTCACGCGCGCGTTTTATCGGTCGCCTCTCTGCCGCGTATCCGTTCTCCTAGTATCGAAATATGCAAACGAGCCAATTAACTAATTATATCGGCGCACACGGTACCCAGGTGCGCGCGCGACGCGGCCGACGGTAATTGTAAAGCATGGATTAATGTCGCCTCGCGCAACAACGGCTAGAAAAACTACCATGTCATTTTTCCGCGATCTCGTTCCTCCTTTCAGAGGGATGTTAAACAGGTTTCGGATTTTCCGGTGGTCGGAAATTCTCGCGTGAAATTAACCCTTTGTGGACGAACGTCGTGTTGCGTCGCGTTGAATCGAGTTCCGCGAGTATCGCGGTAAAAAATAATTTCCCTCCTTTCCACGTTATCGTCAAAAGCTCTTTTTCGAAAAGTTTTTCGTGGTTCGTTGTACGTTTCGTACGTCGCTCTCGTTGCTTCCGAATCGCGAAGGATTAAAGCACAGCGCGGTACGAATCATCGACTCGTATTACTGGCGCGGCGTACAAGTGGTACGAGTCAATCGCGGTAGCGCCTGTTACGTCGGTGTCCGGACAGAAATAAATTTCCCGTGATTCTCCACCATCTATACTACCTTTCGATTATCATCGAGCCACCGATCGGAGAAACAAAGCTCGTTTAAGCCAACGCGTTTCGAAGATCTTGTCCCGATATGAATTTATCGCCGCCACATTTTACCGAGCAGCAGCTACTTTCGCGAGCTTGCCACGACCTGCGCGTCGTTTGGAACAGGCAAAGTGCAAAGCCGTGTCGTCGGGTTTTTACGGGTCGGCCGTGGCAGGAAAATCCAGAAGAGCCAAGACTATCGCCGAACGATTGCCGGAAAATGGCGTAACACAACGGAAACCGCGTTTTCATCCCCGTAGTAGCCATCAGGCGACTCGGTATGGAGAGACTCTCGCGGTTCGTTGCTTGTTACCTAGCAAGTTCACGGGCGTAACAGGGGAACGTTAATCGAGCATGAAACGGTTCAGCGCTATAACTGTATCATAGTAGCGTGTACTTGAGTTATGTTACGGTTATGGGACTACAAACTTCCACTATACCGCGCTAGTACTTCTGCGTTTTAAGGGTGGTAATGCCGTGCGGGGTTAAAGGTCGGTATATACTCCGCCGCAGTACCATTCCTATGTCCTGCCATGGTGTCGTTCCATCAAGCGATAGTACTACTCCGGGTATAGTACCTGTTAACTTCGTTACTCCGTTCCATTCAATTTCCTTTTTTTTTTCTCCCTCTTCTTTCTCTTGGTCTAACGATTTCGAAATCTTCTCGCACGCACCCTTTGCCAGCCGATTGCAACTCGACCCAGGTTATATAGGTCATAGGTCTATCCAACGTCTCATCTTGAGCTTCACGCATCTTCGTTCCAAAGATCTCGCGCTCCAATTCCGCTTCCTCGCGCGAGACTTCTCCAGCGAGTCAGTTGTCTTCGAACACGCAACCCACCAACGACGAACGAGATCGATCCGCCAATAGTAGTACCTTTGTTACAACGTTGCGCGTTGTATAGACTTCGTGACACGCTGGTGAACGTTGTTCGGGGCACCGATCCAAAAGGGGACCGATATTAAAAATTTCTCCGCGTCTCCGTTTCTTCTCCGCTTAATTCCGTCGCCGTGTGAGGCAAATTTACAATTCGTAAGAAGAAGAGATTGGGACCCCGAAGGAGGCTCGATCCAGGGACTTGCCCCGGTCGCCGTCAAGCACGTTACCCATTGTGTCAACCTCTCGTTGAGGGAAACAAATGTCTTCAGACGCTACTCGAGCATCGTGGATGCATTGTGAAACACAAGCGAGTTGTTTCAATTGCAAAAGACGGTCCGGACGCGTAATAAGGTTACGTTCTCCACGGTCCAGAGGGCGAGCAACGTCAGAGGTAAAAAGAATTTTCTCCAAGATGCGGCTCTTTTTCTCTCCCTTTCTCTCTCTCTCTCCCTCTTCCTCTTCCTCTACCGCGCCCTCTGGCACAGAGAGAGGGATTCTACAGACGGCTCTGTACGAACGCAACCGTCGTATTACATTCGTCGTCCGCATTTTCATCTCAAAGAATTATGGCCGCTTTGAAGGCTTCTCGACCATTCACTTTGGAGCCTCTGGAAATCCGCCGTTATTCGACTTCGCATGCGAGTCGACCGGATGCCGTGCATCTTTTATGCAGCGCTGTGTGCACCTTCGAGTAACTACCGATTCCGTGAGGCCTTGAGCCGTTCTACGCCAGAGAGAGAGAGAGAGAGAGTGAGTAAGAGGGGAAGAGAGAGAGAGAGAGGGAGACGCTTCCTCGTTGCGAGGAGAGATGCCCCGGTTGACCGACGCGTTCGTTTCATCGCGAAAATATGCTGCACGAGAGGAGATTCGACGGAGGATCTGTGCTCCTCCGCTCCGGCGATAGAGCAAATGAAGTCGGCCGTGATTTTATACGTAATCCGAGAAATCTGATCGAGGAGAACCGAGGGTATTATCGTCGGATATCGAGGGTATCGAACGGTATCGAATAATAACGCGAGAGCAAAGTACAAATAGCACGCGAGGCTCGTTCACGTTCGGCAAACTCGCAGGCTTCGAGATTAAATCTTGGATCGCGATCGTAAAACGATTCGCAGCGGAGATCCGAGGAAATCCAGGAAAGGAGGCTGCGGATAGTTGACTCTTAGCTCCTTCCGCCTGGGCCTTTCTTATCTTCCGGCTGGACGGCAAAGAAACAGAACCGTGAGAGATCCGAATGCCCGATACGAACGTTGCGGTGTAGATACATGGTCCGGCAAAGCCTTCCATTATCCTCCTCGACGCTATTCAATCCATGGTACACCTATCCCGATGTATTTCCCGGAGCGTCTCGGCCGGATAGAGCGTCGCGTCGCTCCTCCAGCGCCTGCCGGTTCTCTATAAACAGATCCGTTTATCAGCTCCGACTAGCGATAAACTCGCCGGCCAGACGCGAGGATCCGTCACCATCTGGACGGTTTCCCCTGTAGTCGAGTTTCTTTTCGAGGTAAAAGGCCAAGGAAACAGGAAGCAACGGCCGAGAGTTCCACTGGATGGCGAGCTCAAGACTTGGATCCCGCGGGTTCCGAGTTCAAAGGTTTCCTACGGTGGTCCCGGGATTATCCGGCAAACTTTCCAAGGAACTTGTCCTCGAAATTTCGCCGGGTTCTTTTCGTGGAGGCTGTTGCCGGTATATCATGGAAAAAGCAAAAGTGCGAAGTCGACGGGAGGATAGGCAATAATGCTCGAGATGTCAGTTTCAACCCCCGTTGTCGCACCTGGTGACGTGGCCGCTTTGAAAAACTGCAACAAAGTGGAAGCGACCGGTGAGCGGTGCTTCCTCACCTTCCACCCTTTACACTCCTTCTCCTCCACCCGATCCTCCGTTTCCGGCACGGAGAGTTATTGTTTCCAGGCGTCGCGACGTGAACGTCACCGGCGAAAAGTAACAAGCAAACAAGGCTGTCGCTTTCTTATCCCGCCGAGTCAAGAGGAAGAGAGAGACAGAGGGAGAGAGTGAGAGGGGGAGGGAGACTGACGAATTTAGACGCGCGAGCACCACGATGCGAAAAGACCCTGACGAATGCTCTAACGATGCGGACGATTAACGTTTATTCCGCGAATAATGAGAATCGCATGCATAATGAAGCGACGCACGAAAGAAGCCAGCCGCCGGGTCGTCGTTTTTCTATCGATATTCGGGAACAATGCGAAGGAACGGCGACTGTATTCTGCCCTCCAGCCATGAAAACCTATCGATATTTCGTCTGTTATTTATCAATTTCTTTCGCATTCGAATTAAACGTCCGACTGTCCTGCAAAAAGAATTCGGAAATTTATCGGGACATTTCCGTTCGATGATTGAATGGCATTTCGGGCTAAATATTTTCAATATCCATTGATCGGCATTCGAGGACTTTCAATTAAAATTAATGAAGCCATCGTGCATGAGCACGCGTGATTTACTTTGGCATTTAGCGAGCTTTATCTTTCATTCTTGGGTTTTATTGACTACGGAATAGGCATTAATTTTATTTACGATAGCATCGCGACAAAGGCCACGAGTACGTCGATAAATAGTTACTCCGGCGACTGCAAATTAAATATTGCATTTTGCGTCTATTTCTAACGAAAAACAAAAAATAAAAATATGGAAAATATTGTTACCGGCAATTTCTCGTTTTTATCAAACGTTCGTTGGACAGAAGTAAATGGTTACCGTGACATAGTTGTACAATTTTCTTAGCAATCCAGAGTTGCGCGGAATGTAGAATTTACGTCTCTATGAAACTGCAAATATTTGCAGACGAGCATCGCAGGCTTGATGAAATTTTGCTGGATTTTGGGGATTTTGGAACAGAAAATCAATCTAAGCTTCCCGATGAAACTTTACTCTAACCGGAACCGAGTTACATACGTCGAGAAACCGCGGTAAAATTTATTTTCCGGGCATTACTCGGTTTCCAGGATTTCCGATTATTTTCGTAATGCCACGCGAGTACAAATGCATCTCGAAATATCTCGGATAGATGCAGATTCCTCGCGAATACGCTGCGGAATAAAAATATAAGTGGAACGTTGAGGATCAACGAAACGATGAAAGTGGATCTCGTAGTGGAATCCTAGATCGCGAGAGATCCGATAAATACGGTTAGTTTACACTTCAACGTAACGTTTCCTCTCCATCAACCGATCCTTTGTCACTCTGGTGAACGGAGATGCAATTTCTAATTCAATTTAATTGTACTTTCTGGTTACAAAGACCACCCAAAGCTACTTGTTGATTCGGGTACCCTTCCGTGCAGACATCCTCCAGCAGAACAAACTACGGACAATTTGCGAAACCACCGCTGTTAATTCAATTCTTGATTCATTTTCATAGCCCGAGACTCGAGTCTCTATCATCCACGACAGTTTGAAAAAAGAAACATCCGAATATCCCAGTCGACGCAAAACTGGATAATCTCTCGTTCGAAATTCCTCTGTAAATTTCGCGGATTTCAATTTTCCCTAAAATTTCCTTTATCCTTTATCAACTCGGTCTCGCGGTGTCCTCTTTCCGTTCGAGCCATCCAACACACCGGCTCCTTTCTAATTTTTATCTCGATTATTCGCCACCCGGGATCTTTCGCGAATTTCCATAAAACAATTCGATGCTTAAGAGGTTAGCAAACTTTCGCTATTCCGTCAGAATCGTCGATCGAAGCTGAACCAGTTTCTGCAGCACGCTACGCGCGGAACGGCTAGGGAACGGCAGTATGACGCTGGCAGGGCGTCGGTGCAACGACAACGACGCGGGCAAACCTAATAATGAGCGGCATTATTAAACGTAATAACGTTTTTAGATTGCCCGTTTAAACGCACGAAGCGAGCGAGCGAGCGGCGCTGGCGACGCGAGCGTCCGAGTTATCCGATATTGCAGTGTAGGAAGGTCTTGCCTTGCCGCGCGTCTCGATGTATTTACGCGGACGCGAGCGTCGGGGCGGTAGTGCGATAACCGGACTGTCCTTTTTAAAGCGGGGCTTAAAAGCTTTCCTAGCCCATCCACCGGAAAAACCGGCCGCAGTCGTAAACGCCACGAGGTGACCGCGACTTTCGGCGAATACTGATGCCACCGCCCACGAAGAAATTCTTGCCAGCTTCCTGCCACCCTCTTGCCACCCTCTTGCCACCCTCTTGCCACCTCCGCGTCCGAGGGAGTGTACCGCGACCCGACGTCGGAATTTCTTCCGAAATCGCTGTCAAGCGAGACCCGAGTCCCTCTAGCTCTATCTTTGCTTCTCTCTGCTTCTCTCTGCTTCTCTCTGCTTCTCTTGGGGTGCAGTTTCGCTCAACGAAGAGGGTGCTGCTCGATGGCTTAAGTAGGCGGAATTTAGATCGATTCGGAATTGGCCGAATTACCGGCCGCGGCAGGTTCGTTATTAAATTTTCGGCAATTTCGCGTATTCCAGACGGCAACCGGTTTTTCCCTCGGTTCGTGACTGATAACGGTTCGCAAAACGCGAGAGGGAATTCGAGTTTGTTACGAGGAGTAATTGAACCCGACGCGTGTACTGCTTCGTGTAAATTGTTTATTTAAATGAAATTTCCCGTGTACGCGGAGGCGTAGAAAAAGTGGCACCCATGTCGAAACCAGCTAACCCAGTTTGCGGCCGCGAGGATGAAAGGTAGGAAGAAAGTTGAAAATGTTATTCTGCAGGTTGGGCGAGGAAATGAAACCGGTAATTGGACTGAAAATAATGCATCTTCGCGCGCTCGGTATTGTCATAATTGAACGTTCCAAGCAGTTGACAAATTAAGGCAGCCGCGACGCGCTGCGCCGCGACGTGCTGTACAGGCCACGCGTTTCGCTTAATAAATGAAGCTAATTAGACGAAAAATAAAACGGTCGTGCCGCGTTGTTCACCGTGACTATTAATTACCCCGATCCTGGGGTCATTATGAAATTCTGCTGCGACGTACAAAAATTCATCGTCCGAATCGTCCCTCTCGCTCTCCGTTATCCAAGCGATGTAAAAAATTCCACGCGCAGCTTCATAGTTGCTCGGCATCTTAATTCGCGAATTAATAACCCCGACAAGGGCGTAACAAAAACTGACCAAGACGTAACGTTTCAAAAAGAATCGTCGATTTACGGCAATTCACAGCTATAAACCGCGTTTCACCGCGAACGGAAAGGGTTCGTCGGGGTTAGCAAGGAGCAGAACTGGAGAATACGAGGAGGTCGACCTGGAGCGTTGATTTGGTCGTGATGAAACGAGTGGATTCTCGTGGAAACGATAATTATGCCAGTCTAGCAGGAAGTGGTCGGCCTTGACTCGAGGGAGATCGATCGATTAACCGATCGATACTCGATCAACGGGGATGACTCGCGGCGAAAGCTGGAAAGCTTGTTAAAATCCGGCTTATCGAGGACCAGGAGGAATTCATCGGCGTTATTTGGAGGCGCGTGCTCGGCCTAGTAGGTCTAGGTGCGTGATCTATCCGGATGGAAGTGGCGGCGATCGATTAGCAGAAAATATATAGCGATTGACGTGATGCGGCGGGTGCATCGCTCAACCGATTGTAACGGTATCGGCTCGTAATTTCGGAAAACGACGCTCCGGGCAGCGGCGTCGCAGCTAATACAAACAACCGGGATACCGGTACACGCTTGCCAGTTCGAAATTGTCGGTCGACCAACCCCTTCCTCCTTCTACTCCGCCCTAACGATTTACCCTTTGATTCTCTTCCTGCTCCACGCAGGAGGCTATTTTCTTTCCTCCAGTCAATCCAACTTCCCGATATAAAGTCTCAGAACTTTTCCCCGAAATAGGCGTCCATTCTTTCCGGGCGTATTCGATAAATATTTCATAGAATTTCGTCTCTGTCTGAAAACCGATTTCGCCGCCTCGCAATTTTCTCTCTCTCCTCCTCTCGCTGGCTCTCGCTTCTTCTCGCCTTCCCCAGGTTCTCTGATGCGAGATCACGGAGCCGATCTTGCCCGTAAACCACAGCTCGCCGGCGTAGACACACTTTGCTGCCCGGTGTAATTTCATCAGCACGGCGGTCATTTGCCGGGCTACTTCTCGCGCCCGGAAACTGCGCCCTACTTCCGGCCGACCGCGTGTCCACCCTCGAAAAACCGCCAACGAACGATCAACGCGAGCCTGGATCGCCATACGACCGCCGTAGCACCGCCGTAGCACCGCCGTAGCACCACCGTAACGCCACTCCCGGATTCGTTACAACCCGCTCCGCAATTTCCAGCCGAGACTTGTTGTTTCCGCCACGGAAACTTTCCTAACTTTTCTAGCACGCAATCGATTCCGTTTACCTAATACAGACATATTATAAACGACTTCGGAGAGCGTGTATAGATTTTCGGACGAAGATGGAGCGACGTGAAAAGTTTATTAGCGTTCCTGGAGATTGGCCGCAGGTTAATGCCAGCCATCCACTTTTCTAAACGTTGCAACGGTAATTTTAGATATCAACTGGTAAATCGAGCGAGTAATAGCTGTGTTCCGGTCAGCTGAAACTACGGTACCGCCAGAGCGGGAGCTAGAAGGTTTCGCGAAATTTCAAGTGCCCGAGGCTGGATTCGCGATGCGATTTCTTCGGAAAATTCGCGAGTCGGACAAGCGACAGACGTTGCGTGTCAAGGAATCTCAATTTTTTTCCCCACTTATTACCGCGATTCGTACACCTTTCGCAGAATCAAATTTTTCGGGTATACGTTTGCATCGTTCTCTTGTTTCGGTATTTTCATGAATATTTTCACGCGATTCTTTTTTACGCGATGCTATTTCACTGCGTAACATGGGTCGCAGGTGTACGCAAGAAAATGAATTTCCGGTCGTCGAAAGTTAGGATCGAAGCACGACTGTGCATACAAATCAGTGCACGTGACTCGAGTTTCCCGAAACGAACGAAACGGGAATAACGGAAAAAGTGGAAGCTTAATTATTTGGTGGTATGGACAAGAGAATTCTTAGGCGATTGGAGGAACAGGTTGAAAATTTCCGGCCTAAAACGGCGGCTCGTTGGACCGATACCTGAGCGATGATGGCTCGCAGGCTTTACCCTCCGCCGGTTATTGCGCAACGTCGCGAATGAATTAACGGTGCAATTAATCAAACGCTTCGAATAATCAGCGTGCAACGTTACGGCGTTGCAGCGTTGCAGCGAACTCGAACGAGTGGACAAGCCTCTGCCTCTGACGGTGTTCCCGCTCGCGTGTTAATACTGGCCGCGGCAGGGTAAACCGAAACGCTCCGCGACCTGCATAATGACATTTCAATAGATCCACGTATTAATGAGCTCCAACGCTATTTACTTTTCCACCTAGCGCTCACGCGATCCGCGCCAATTCCTTTCGCTTCTTCGCGCCATCGCTATCGCGACGTCCAGCGTTGAAATCGCGCCATTTCGCGCCATTTCGCATCATTTCGCGTCGCGTCGCGTTCTCGAATTAACGTTTCAACTGCGACATCGGTCACTTCCCACCATTGATATTTCGAAATTATCCCTCGAATCTATCGTCAAGCGATTCTTCACCTGATCAGGCGAAGGTCTGTCGAAATAAAGGTGGAATTCTTTTTTTCCAAATGTCTGCGAATCTTGGTAGAATTGCTGTGGTTTAAAATTTTAAAACACCTTCTACGGATCGACAAAGGGAAGTTAATTTTAGTTTGCGTAGCTACGTGTTTCTGATCCGCGTGATAAACACGACAAATGAAATACGAGATAAAAATAAAGAGAAATTGGGTTTAACAAGCTGCGCCGGAAGTTGGTTAAAAAGGCCGAATGATTCTGTTCGCTCTCGATTGACAAATTGAAGGATTTTCCGTGCCATTTCTCCGCGAAATAGACGCGATCGTTAACGTGGTTCGCGCTAAATTTACCAAAGAGAGAAAAACGCAGTGGCTCATTACGGGGGAAAAAAGGATAGCCGTGGAAAATTCTCGCATCGCTAACGGTAATGGCTGGACCGGAATTCGAAATCAGCCCGCGAATCGGCGAATCGTCTTTAGCATAGCCGATAAATCCGCCACGCTTTTCATTCATCGATCCCGTCTCCGATCACGCCCGCTCCCGCGTTCCGACTATTCGCCGATCATAATTGTCGGGATTCATGCGAGCTCGTATAAAAATTGCTAATGCGACCGTTTCACGTTAATGCCCAATAATTTTCCAGATTCGCCGGCTATATTTCGGGAAAATCCCCTGGAAACATGTCCGGTGGGAACGTCGCGCTATCGTTGGACTTAGCGCGTCGCGATAATTACGAGTCACTGGAAATTGTTTATCCATGGCGGTTTAAAACCCTTTCGAAGAGGCTTAGGAGCGGGAAATTGCTCGCTTGCATCGACCAAATTTCGCTGGCGAGCAAATAAAACGAACAGTCGATCGAGTGGACGCGTTTCGTTGTGGGAAAATTTCCGAGACGTCTCTCTGGTCGACTGTGCGGCGAAAGTTGGACCGGTATCCTTGGTCCTCCATCAAATGGCGCGAAAAGCAAGTTTTACCGCGGGAAGAAGAATCGGGTGGAAAAATCGACGGACGGCAAGAAAGGAAAGGCGGAGAATGGAGAAGAGAAATGGATTCGAAGCTCGCGGCCGGGCGAGAAGCGTAATTTTCGCCGGTGAGTAACTTCGAAATAATTATCGTCTCCGACGATGCATTTAATACTCTCTCGAGAGAGGGCGCGTGCAGAGCTGCATCAGGATTCAGCGTGTTCGCGTGGAAATGTCAGTAACAGGCTACTCGGTGCCACCGTGGAGTATACAAGAAACGATGACGTCAGCCGGAAGGGGGTGGCGACTGGTGGATCCAGGGGTGGCGACCCAATTTTTCATTTTGCGACAGGGACTTAAAGAATGCGCGCGGATCGTGAAATCCGTGGTCTCCCAACTTCTTGCTCCCTTTTTCGCCTTTTCCTCCTTTCCCTCCTTTTCCATCTTTTCTTCTCCCGTCTCTCCGTTCGTCTTTTCGCCGGCACTTTCCCTCGGCCGGAATTTCGATACGTTCCCGCGACCCCGCACAGTCGGATTCGGATTCGGATTCAGAGCGACGTTTCCCGAATGGACGAGTCTTGACGCGCGAGCATTTTTCCGCGCTTTATTCCCGATCACGATTTGCATTCCTGTTGCTCCGGTTTTTTATGCCACCACGGTAGAACAGGGAATTGGATGCATAACGCAGGAAACCAAGGGGAATAATTTATGCTACGCGGCTCCGTTTTAATCCGCAATTATGTCTCGATTATTTTGTAAAACGTAGAATCTCTCTCGAGAGAAGTAGCATTTTGAATTTTAACAGCGCGAAAGCAACGAGTACTTTCCGAAATAATTGTCACGGTGATTATGAAAGTGGCACGAGTCGTATATATATATATTTCGCAGCGGGAAAATTTTTAATTCGGCTTCGCGAATATATTACGAATTAAAGACAAAGTGGAGAAGCGATACGCCGTTCCATCCTTTGCTATTGTCCCGGAAAAAACCTTGCTCTTTTTGCCAGGGAAGTAAGTTTCGTCTATTGTTTCGACCTAGATTACTTTGGTAATTGCGGACGGAATCGATCATCGAATTGCAGGCATAGTTGGCGATGCGGAATCGAAGGCAGATCGTTTGGGAACCACTGTCGATTGAAGCGTGAAAATGTAAATGGCCAGGCGTTCGTTTCCTAAAATTAATTCCGCGTTAATGTGCATCTTATATGCATACGCGCGGAGGCGCGTGTGCGGCACACGGACGAGCCGTCGCGCTCGAAATAACGCGTTACTTGTAAACGGGCCTGGGATATTAGCCGAAGCTCGACTGATTGAGGGAAAGCCAGGGAAACTGCGCGTGTATTTCGCGCGGCCCGGCCATGTGGAAAACGATTGACGTCACCAGGAGTCGACGCACCAGTTCCGGCCACCAGCATGCGAATTCATTTAGTCCCCGACTCTAGGATCGATCTCCTTCTTGCAGTTCCCTCATCCCTCTTAGAAAATTCCACGTTTCGCGAGGTCTGAGGCAACGTCGGACAGGAGCGAAGCCGAAGGAAACTTTTTCGCGCGTCAGAGCGAGGTACGATTCGGTTCTCACCGAGAAGAGACGCGTAGTTTTCACGGGATCGTTGGAAAACGAACGGTACGCGTTACACCAAGGGTAGAAGGTGGCGAGTTAAATAAATTTGGAAGATTTGGGAAAAGTTGCACAGCGGAGATCGCGTCGCTAACCTTACCCTGGTAGTTTTATTTATCGGCGAGGGAATATCGGCCGGCGGTGTTCGTGTTACAAGCGTTAAACAGGAACGCACGCTCCAATATTCCCGGTAATTTTGCCCGGTGACGTTTCAATGGATGTGGCCGATTTATTCCAGTGATATTTTTCCGGTTTGCCGCCGCGCGAAAATATTCACAGCGGAATAAGAAACGGCGCGGTTCGCTCGCGCAGCAAACCGACTGGCTTTTGTGCCGAGCGTACAAGCTTCGGCCAGACCGTGAGTTATCACGCGAAATAACCCGCGGAACGACACGCCGTAAACTTTTAATAACGCGCTCCTGAACGGACGTCTCGTGTTTCCGTTTGTCCGGCGAGATAGCGGATAGTTTCCGCGATGTCGTCCTGCTAATTCGGCCAGTTATTTTCTCGGGAACATCGTCATTTTCGCGGAGAAAAACGAGCACTGACTTATTAGAGGATACTGCTGCCTTTCTGCGCAGCTTTCCGTAGAAAAATGCTTCCACCACTGGATAACCGTGTGTGTGGATCACCGGCGAGAACTCGCTTCTGCGATGGACATTACGAAAATTCGTGAACTCCGTCGGGATTTCGGTGGAATTTACGAATTAATATTGTTTTAAATTCCCTGTGCGCTCGAATCGTCCCAGAGACGACGACCTGACGCTTTTTTCCTCGAAGAACGAACGCTATGCGTAGATCGAGCTGCTGTGGTCTACCTGTCCGCGTTTCGCGGCGCCGCGTGGTCGTCGAAACAGAGGGGAGAGACTTGTTTTGTTGGAACATGAAGCAGGTGGATCGTTTGAATAACTTCCGGCCTGGTTGCCCTGGCACCGAACCCTCTTTCGTCCCTATTCGTTCGCTCTTAAGGTTTCCTCCCGGAGCGGAACGGGTAACTTAATTTACCGACGGATTCAACGAACAGTGAGATATCGGGCTAAGAGGGAATAATTAAATGGAAAGCAGCCACTCGACGAATGGAAATATCTTTGAAGGAATGGGTATCGCCGTCGGGGAGACGCGTACGCCCACTTGTCCCGCCGCTTCTGATTACTCTTCGTTATCTTTGCACACAGATCCGGAATCGAGGTCTGACCCGTGCTCAGACTGGCTCTTTAGAGCTCAGACTGGAGAACTCGATGAACGGACCGCGGATATTTGTCGAGCGTTTTGCGTAATGTGTCGCTCTTCTAATGGCCGTCGCTCTTCGTTTGCACTGTGACCGACCAGGCGGCCGTTAATCGCTCTCTTTTTTTATTTTTTTTTCCTCTCGCCGAGGAAGATGACTCCTCCGAGGGCGTCTCTGATGGCACTCTTCGAGAGGTCGTGAGATTCTTTTCACTGGAATATTTCGAGTTTATCGAGGCGACGGCGACGGCATTCGTCTCGCGACCCCCGCGCCTGCATCGAGCTCCTTCGACTCGGCTCCCGGCAATTCGGAGGAAATAAGTAGCGGGGAAATAATTCGAGAGCGTGTATTAACAACGATACTAACGAGTGGCTTTCACGAAACCGTAATTCAACGTGCCGGAGGGGGCGAAACGCTTGCGTTACAGCGACTGTACAGCCGAGGTTACGAAGATAAGTACAGGTCTTTGTACGCTAAATTACGACCCGATGTAAGAGTCTCAGACCTACGTTTATTCACCACCATAATTTCGAATAAGAGACATTCGTTGCAACGCGACACCGTGCTGGCCTGTCGCGTATGAATAACGCGATCCCGAGGACGGGGAATGGGAACGAGCAACTTCTCTCCATCGCACGACCCCTTAAAAATTTCCCCACTCGGTGAAACACTCGATCCCACTCCGGTGTTTGTCCGCCCGTCCGCAAGAATAACGTTATTCCTGCCGCGGTGGCGGCGACGGCGGCGACGGGAATTTAGCGAGCACGATATCAGGCTATCGAGCCTCGGCAGAGTCGATAAACATCTTCAGACGAGTTTCCGCATCGACGGAATAATTAAGGACTCATTAAGCTGGCCATTGTTCCGAGTATGTAGAGAGGAAGACGGCTCGAATTTTCAACGACGCCCGTCAGCATCATCGACGCCATTCAAGAACGACAGCACTCGAAACCGCGGGACTTTAGTCGTTTGCCGCAATCTGCTGAGTACGTAGTGGCCAGGAACGTCGTCGTCGTCGTCGACGCCGGCGCGCGGGCGCGGTGCGCCGCGGCGCTCATTTCGCCGGCAGCATGGCCTCGCGGAAATTCCAGACTTGTGCCATGGAGTGTCGCGTGGAGAGAAGTTACAGGGCCGCATTACGCCAGGCCGAGCCTACCGCAAGTATGGTAATTAGTCGTAGCTACGAGCGCTCGAATTTCTCCCGCGGCTTCTTCGCCGCCCTCGCGCCAATTTCCCAGCTTTCTCTGCCGTTCCTCCGATCCCTGCGCCCTTCGGAACGGAACCGCATCGATGCCTTTCCATTTCCCTTTTCCCCGACTCGCCGATCCTCCGGATCTCGTTCCCGAAACGGGCGGCTGATCGGCGGGCGCTACTCCCGATGAACTTTCGCCAAGTTTAAGGCATTCGTAATGGAGAAAGTTGCGGCGAATTACGTTAAAACGAAGAGGAGATAGCCGGCGACGGAAGTTGTTTTATGCATTGGGATCCCAGTCACACGGGCATTATACAAGTTTCAGCGGTACAATTCGTAACTTCGTTCGCGTTTTCAGACACGGCGAAAGCTTGGCGCGTTGCTCCGTATCAGAGGTGTTTCGCGAATCTTCGCCTGGTGAAAATTCGCAACGCCGCGGCGCGTCGGGGGACGCGAGACACGTGTTTCTGATAAATTAGGGTTTGCAGCTGGAAGCTGCGCCGCGAGTTTCGCTGCGCGATAATTAAGCCTGACCGGTTGTGCAGCGAGTATTCCGCACGCGTTCCATCGCTCGTTGAATCCGTTGTTTCGCAGTTGACCGAGTAAAAACGTTTCGTTTCAGCGATATCGAATATCGTGGACCGGTATTAATTCTTCGCGATCCAGCGCGCGTGGCTGTGTGACAATATGATCCCAGAGTCCACAGTGTCTTGTTCGTTGACATTTTCCAATTGTTCGTCTGTATCTTTGAGACGTTTGTTTCCATTCCAGACTTGTTTGAACTATCCTCTTGTTTGTTTGCCTTTAATCCCGGTTCAAATCTTTGTCCAAATAAAGATTCCGCGTTTCCAAATCGAGACTGTTCCCCGATACAGGGGAAGTTCGGGGAAAAGTTCGGCTCGAACTCGCTCGCGCGAACAAGTGTTTGCTTCGGGAGTAAAATTAGAGAGCCGGGAAGAGCTTCGGCGGAATTCCTGTAACGCGATCTTGTTCTCGTTTTACCGCGGGTATAACGGTGGCTGGGCTGAACGGGGCGGCGTAAAAAATTTGATCAAGCCTGTAAAAGTTTCCGCGAGAGACGCAGAAATTACCGAGGCGTGCGGGGAATGTACATAACGTGAATAAGATACGCAGCCGGGATACGAGTGTCATCGCGCAGCCGCCGTAACCTCTCGTGTTTATCGAGGCCGATGTAACAGCGATATCGGTCCGGCGATCGCTTCGTTTCCTCGCCCCGGGTAACGAAGAACAGAGCCGCGGCCAGCCGCGAACAATATGGCCGCGGAGATAATAGTAAAGGCTCCACGGCGATAAACCGAGGGAACGCGTACCCCGTCGATCGTATTTTAAACCGGTCATAAACTATTTGCTCGGCCTCGTCTCTCGGTGTTTCCGGCATCGCAATTTCTCCGACCAGCGCGTTCAAGACATTCTCGCAACACGAAAGCTCTTTCTTCTCCCCCGTTCCCCGGTTTCTTGCCGTACCTCCCTATGGAAATTTTTCATTGCCCCGTGTCTGCTGCCATGCATCTTCTCGCGTCCTTTTTCCCTTCCCTTTCTATATTTTACCGGAGAATCCTTCCGTCAGCGCACCTGGTCTCGGTTTCTTGCCGCCTGGCAATCGATTTTCAACGCGGTCCTTCCCATTCCCCTGTTTTCCGCCATTTCCTCCTGCGTTCCCGACCTTTCCGCCTGTTTTCCCGTGGCTCGCGTGCTCGCCGGCCCTCGGGGACATTCTAATTGCGTTATCCTCCGGGGAGGATCGATTATTCGCGGCCGGACGCGTGTTACGCCGGGCCTAGGCGCTCGACGTCCGAAAAATTCCCGCGTTACGCGGCCGGATAATTAATTACCTATTATAAACGATCGATTAATCGCGGCCGCGGCCCCGGGCGCGATAAATACCCGCGCAGATGGATCCGCGAGATCGAAGGGAGTCGTTAATCACGACAAATCGAATTGTCGGATGGAAAGAGGCTGGCAGCCGGCCGGACTGACCAGC
>NIJG01000028.1:797355-843210 GCA_002201625.1 Euglossa dilemma | reverse complement strand
CGGCCGCCGCTGTTTCTACTCTCTGCCGCAATAGTTTTGTTCGTCATTAAACACGGTACGCGCCGCAGGAGATGGGAAACGACACTGACAAATATGTTCCAACGTGTCTGTTAATAACGAATGCGTGCATTATGCGCGGAGAGACGCGCGAAATTTATCGCCACCGAAATGATTTGTAAAAGTCGCAACGCGATGCGGCGTGGTCACGGCAGAATGAAATTTTTCTCCGATCCGCAGCAGTTTCAACGAGCGTTTGATTTCCTTTTTCTTTTTTGGCTTTTTTCATTTACTCTCGAAAAGGGAATTCGTCGTGGATTATTTGCAGAGAAATTGTTTAAGTTAGACGCAATGAAACAGAGAAGAGTGAATAATATATGAGAGCGAATGCGGTAGGAACGAACGCGCTGCATTGTATACACGATTCGAGTTCCTGGACCAGTGAACCAGACCGTTCGAAAATGGCTGGAATCCTGCAAAATCCTGCAGGATTAACTGTAACTCGTAGAAAGGCGATTTTCGTGTTTTGACACAATTACAGAGCTTTTAAATAAAACGCGAGTAGTTTGGACAATAAAACGGTATCCTTTGCTGGTGGGAAATTAATGTAGGAAAAAATTTTGAAACAGCATCGAAAATTGACAAAGTCCTCGAAAAAACGAGCAGCGGGATAGCCACGTTTAAAGTTTTTAGGTTCGCGATGGTACTTATTAAATTTTTCAGCGAGCCCCGGCTCCGCATGCTCTTACAATTTTCACTATAACTTCGTCGAGTTTGAAAATATTTTTATGAAACGCGGACGAGATGTCCTTTGCGCTATGCAAAATCAAACGGAGTAATAAAAAGCTTTTACACCCTGAAAAAGGTATGCAGCATTTTAAGCGACCGAAACGTGATTTCCGATAGTTTCATGAAGCACATAGCTCTCGAATTGGTAACATCGTTCTGCGCCGTCCATTATACGCGATAGAATGACAAATAATAAATATTACTTCGGAAGCTCATGGGAAAGCAAATTGAACGACGTCATTGAAAATTGCGATTGTCCTTTTTGTTCCGTTTGTTCGCGTCGCTTCTGTTTATCCCGGTGTTTGCCGGGGATCGGCAGTGGTGCAGGTCCGCAACACGCGCCCGATTGGTTCGAACATTGTATTTTTCCGCGCGGAGGGCAGTAAATCATCGCCGGGGCACCTGGCTTCTTAATGGGTCGCCATATATTTCCCGGCAATAAGTGGCAAGCCCTTATCTGTGCTTGATGTACGGCCGAAAAGAGCCTCGCGCCTCGGACCGTTCGCGTTTTCCGAATAAGGAACAATATAAAGCTGCCTGGCACGCGATTAGTCCATTTTCCTACCGGCCTTCCTCTCCTCCGGCCCTCTTTCGATATTCCTCCGTCTCTCAATGGGCAAGTAAAAGTATCGCTTACGGCGTGAACTCGGCTGCGAAAGTTGAGATAAACCTTAGACCGTAAATCAATCTCTCGACTCGGAGAAAATTCTACTCCCGACTGGCGCCGGTGATTAACGACGCATCGACCAGCTGATTATTTCCAACCGCGTTATCCTACCCGTGTTTCCAGCCATCTTCGTTATCGATAAATTCGCGAAAGGACGAGGAGCCGAGAAACGCGGAGGAAGAATCAGGTTTGGGATCGATGGAACGGCCGCGAGAGTAATCATCGCGATTCGGCCCGCTCCGAATGAATTTTCTCGATTAAAACGGAATCCACGGTTAACGCGGAAAATTACCATTGGCGCTGTCTGCGAGGTAACCATTGGGCAGAAATTGCATCACAGATGCCGGCACACCGGTCGATGCATCGTCCGAGCGGAAGTCGCTACGCTAGGTAGCGGCGCTGTGAATCGTCCCGAAGGTGCATCAAGGGAGTATGCTACGGTAATTTACCTCTAAATGCAAGCCTTTCCTACATCTCCGTGACTCCCTGTTAATCCACCTAGCAGAAATTCACGAGTAACGAAGCGATGTTCTTGCCGTTACATCCACGGTGGAACGTTAACGATTCCCATACCCATAACAATCGGTGGATCCTCTTTCGCCTACGTCGCGCGCATTGTCCATCGAAAGGGCAAAATTTCAATTCGTTAGCTAGATCACGGTAACGAATGGTTTTAATAAAATCGGACGATGTTTCGGATAATGTTTGCAACTCTCTCTCTCTCTCTCTCTCTCCCTCCCCCTCTCTCGGGATTTTACGTCTGCTCGTAATTTTTTCGACATCGCAACTCCTGCGATCGATACGGAACAAGAGAGAGATCGCTAGGCCTCGACGAACTAGCAAGCAACGAACGAAGCGAAATGAGGGAAAATTCGGGAACTTTGGACGCCTGCTGAACCACAAAGGTTGTTAGACTAATTGAAAAAATAGCGAAACGAAGAGTGGGGAGGAAAGATGGGTAATGACCAGGTTCTGGTTGGCAGAGGTGGCTCGTTAAATTTAACAGTATCACGGATACTCGGGCGGTCGTAATTTCTGCGGATAAATTCAGTGGGAAATCGGGCGCGATTGCGCGTACCGTTCAAAGCGGAATTTCCGCGTGCGCGGACTGCAGGCCGCAAATTCTTGCTTTGTTCGTACGTACAGTCGGCAACGCGAAACTTCGGTTGCCTGCTCATTAAGCGAGCATCCTTTCGATGGCCTTTGTTACCCGGTGGAAACATCATCGAGCAGGAATATGTCTCGCGAAAGGGATTAAACAAATGCCGTGGAAACCGGCGGAAGATTTTATCGAGCGGACGCGCGGCCGGGGGAGACGTGTTTCCAGAAACTGGTTCAGGGGCTGGAAGGCGGAACGTGAGGGAACGGGAGGAGAACGGAAGGGAAGGGAACGGACCAGGACTCCGGGGCTGGCGACAAAGGGTAGGAACGAGCGACGGAGCGAACCGGAGCACGTGGAAAGAGCAGACTTTGGAAAGAGGGACAAAGAGAGGGCGCGCTGTTAGTAAAATAATAGGAACTTTATCTGGAAGTCTGCGAGTTCGCTCGGAAACAATTATATGGGGGGCCAGGCCAGAAGTAAGGTTACCGGGAAAGCAAGCGGAAGTGAAATAGGAGGGAAATAGCGGAGCGGGGCGGCGCGGGGGCGCGAGAAACGCGGCCAGTAAGAGAGAGAGAGAGAGAGAGAGAGGGAAAGGAGGACGAGGGAAGAAAGGGATAGATATTTATATTCATTAGAAAGTAAGAAGTCGGGTCGGGGCGTAGTTACAGGTTGAAAATGCTTAATGGGGGTTTAGACCGGCGGCGTTTCGCCCGTGAGCGGCTATCTACGCGCGGCCTCGAGTGTCTGTCCTCGTTTCGGATCAGTTTCTAGTGTTTCTATAATACCGCATCGCGAAGCTTACTCGTTCAAACTCCTCCAAGAGATGATACGGCCGTACACGAGCGAATTTCCCCGGCTACTCTGCCCCTCGGCGTTTATTAAAACGTGTAACCTACCTCTCGAGAATTTCAACAATTTTATTCGTTTGTTCGGCGCAGCTAACTTTCCTCCCCTTTGTATCGCGGTGGTGCAGCTCGTTCGAACGGAGGATCCGCGGCGATTCGAGCGTCTCGCTTGGAAATCGCGAACAGGGAGGTATCGAGGCGCCTGCCGTTCATGAATCATCCCCCCGAAGCTTCGATCCACCGGAACCAACGGCAAGAAGTTCCAAAGTCCCTGGATCCGGGTGTAGAACTTTCGAGACATCGATTAGCGAGATTGAAAACTTCCGTCTCGTCGTCGTACATTACGACTTTCCCACGAGCGAAACTGAAGGTAAAGGAGAGGCGGGATTGCGACGGGCGGATGACGGCTTGGCGAAAACGCCAGGCTAATGGTTTCCCGTAGCTGTCAAGGGGACATCGATTAACATTCCCTAGTTTTTCCCTCAGCTCTCTCCGCGTTTTTTCCATCTCGCCTTCAGCCTTCAAACGGGTTTCTTCTAACACGCGGAATTCCGGCTAACGAACTGGCCGACTCGCTCGAATTCGCAAACGATCCCTTCGACCGAGGTTTCTTCGATCTCTGGCTAAAACGCCCGGTTAACCGTGTCTCTGCGTTCTCGACGAGCCTCTCGAACATTCGACAGCGTCGTTTCGGGGTTGATGTTTCTCGATGGGTACGTCGATACGTCCTTCTGTACGAGCCTAATGAAAAATGGATAGAGTTGTTCGATACGTCCCGCTGTCCTCTCGTCACGATCAATCGCGTTTCGGGGACTCGACGGAAGAAAAAGCTCGCGATGAAAATTGCAGGTGGAAGAGCGTTCGCTCGATTTTCGAATTACAGCTTAATCAAGCAACAAGCGGCGGCTCGAAGTTAAATCGGCACTGCCGAAGTCTCTGCAACGATAAGTGACAATTTCGCTCGAGGAGTTCCGATAACTTTCTTATTATGCAAATCAACGCGAGGCAAGTAGTCCGAGGCGTCGGTGAACTCGAACGGCGTCCGTATCGCGAGTCAAAGAAAGAGAGATGCATAATTTCCCAGCTAGGAATTACTAATTCCCCGATGTAACTGGAAATATTGCCAAAGAAACTCCGAACAAATGTTTACTCCACTTTCGAACGAGCCAACTTTCCCGTTAAATTCGCGACCTCTGTTTTTTCCCCGAAGAAATTGAATTTCCCGTCTGAAAAATTGTTCCAACAAGCTGCAGCAGAAGTTTTCACCGAGTTTCGCGATCTAACGAGCAACCGGACACGGATTTTTTAACGGTTTGCTACTCCGAGCGTTCCGTTGCTATCATTGTTGTAACCGGTCTAACTTCTTGCTCAACTTTATTCCTCCCTCCTTAACAGAAGCATGTACTCTGCCGTACTTGCAATTTCAGTAATTCAGTAAGGTACTTCCGAGAGCTGCAAATAATTGAAAGAACACGAGTATCTCGTTTCTGGAAAGACCGAAAGGGTAGCGAAACAGTCGTAAGAAACTCTTTCATCAGAAAATTGATTTATCCAACTGTCGCGTGAAGGCAGATAAGATCGAGGGAAAAATCCGGCCGCAAAATTCTGAAAGCACGAAAGGGTTAATAATATCGATGGAAGGAACGAAGGACGACTTGCCGGTAAAAAGAGGTTAGAAACGGGGTAGAGTTTCTGTTTCATCGAATATAACAAATGGACAGAACGGACGTCTATACGAACTATAATCACGGTTGGAAGCCGCTTCGGAGATTCCCAGATGCGAACAAGGTTGTTTCTCGCGTCATTTATCCCGACAAACGACTGGCGTTGCGAAGCCAGGCCGATCTATCGATCGTCCGTCGACAGTGATGCGATCCATGCCGCAGTTTCCTCTGGCTTCGCATGCAAAGCCGCCTCGTTCCCCTCGAATCGATGCTTCATGAATTTACAGCGGACCCGGCAACCGCTCGATCGCCTCGCGAAACACTGCCTTACAACCGATCTTCGGCGAATTGCCGCGATTTGTAAACGATAAGGGGACCTCGGAAGGACGATACTTTCCGTCGCCGACGAATTGTCCCGTGGATGTCGAGGGAGCAAACGATTCTTATCGAGGAAACGAATTTCGCGGTAGACGTCGTCTACTTCCGATTCCAGCCCCGAGAATGGGTCGCCGAGATCCTCCGGGATACGTGATCTCGTGTATACTCTAGATCTGAAATGGCATTGTTTAATTTAGACGAGACGAATCACGGTCGGACGGAAGATATCGCGTCTATTTTAAAGAAGCAAACGTCATGGTTCTCGAGAAGTTCCGCCAGACGGATAGGAACGGTACTTGGCGAATTTCTCAAATATTCATTGTCGTCGGGCAAGGAGAATCGGCGAAAAACCCTTCTTCGAGTGATCGATGCACCAGGCGTTTGCAAAGTAGAGTTGAAGGGCAGGGGTCGGTTTCGGGACTTTCGACGAGACGTAAAGATCGAACAGCAGGAAGTATAACGCGTCAAACGATTCTCGCGATTCGAGACCCACTTTCCGAACACCCTGTGCTGCGACCGTTCCAATTATAGCTCGCTGGAATATTTATTCGTAAATTATCCCAGTACTCGGCCGATCGAAATAAACCGGCGAATTAATTAAAAAGTGGGGCATGGTATTTGTAGGAAAACGTCGAATCGTTCGAATCCTGACAGCAGATTCCGTGAAACGTCAGAAATTTATCTAACAGGGACCGCGACTGATTCCATTATTAACGTGTCCATCATGTGCAATTGCCTGTCCGATTTCCGGCCGAGATAGAACGGTAAGCAAACGTCCAAGCGGTCGAATCAATTCGAGTCTTGAAGGAATCAATAGCCGGCAAACTGTCCCCGAGGCAATCAACCAGACGCTAAACGCTTCTCGAATCCTCTTAAAAACCACTTCGATGCGCTCGGAACAGGGGTTGCAAACTGTAGTAATATCGATTGCGATTCTTCAAACAGTTTCGGGCAACTGTTATTTTCTATAACCGTTATAAAAAACAGAAAACAGCGGCGATACCTATTTCGGTTACGGTTCCGGTAGCTTTTGAAATATCGGAGCTACATCGGTTCCATTTCGATTCCGTATAGGTTACGGTCCTGTGTAGCGTCCACGTACACATATCTGTACAGGTGCACTTCCATTGGTCCCATTTCGATTCATTAAATCGATATCCTTGTTGATTTTGCAAAACCGTCTATAACATATTTCGCCAAGCGATGTTATTCCCTTTGGCAACTAAAAATTGCCCAAAACTGCGAAACGTTATGATTCGCTTAACCAAATTTTCCTTTGTAAATTTCCGCTCCTCGTATTATTCGTTCCAATCTATATTAATATAATACCGTTTCGAGAGCCACGGTTAATTAACCTGACTTTTTCAATCGCGTTGAAATTTTGACCTTAAAATGGGAACGAAATTGTTCGAGACCGTTTGCCGCGTTTAACAAGGCTAGGCTATGTTTGCGATGACCGAGAGACACGCGTGAAATTTTCGATTTTCCGAGCGTTTTCCAGAAACGCCCGGGGAGTGAAACGACAGAGGGGGTGAGAGGTTAAAGGGGGCAGAAGGATCATCCGGCGTTTAATGCAGGAATTAATTCATGATGGAACACGTAGGACACAATTATCAGGACTCTCACGTCTCGATTCCTTACGTGATCCCACGACGGCAGTCTAACCTCGGGTAAACACGGCCAACTGAATAGACAGATATTCATAGCGGGCAGCGTTATCGGACAGCAGCTTCTTCGACGCGGCCACGTTTCGAGACTTCCATAATGATGAACCGAAATCCGTGGCATGCACGACCGATATGTTACTGCCGCCATCACGGCGTCTGCTCGCCCACAGATAGGCTGCGAGCAGCAGTTGCACGCTCCGGCGTTGTTCCTCCATATTAACAAGGCGAATTGCGAAGTTGAGACCGCACTGTTGCTCCTTCGTCGCAGTAATTTCTCTTCCCCAAGTTTACCTTATCCCAAAAGACGCTAGACGATTGTCAGGCGAATTTGAAAATATAAAAATCGCAGTTGACCCCTCTACGTCATGCACAGTTACGCTCAGAGCGTTGCAAAATTTCCACAAAGACGATATTCGCCGAAAAATTAGCAACCTACGTTCGCTTACCCTTAACTCGGAAACCTCGATTGCAATTGGCTGTAGGAATCGAAGGATAGAACGGTGGTGAATCACGGAAAGTTGTAGAGGAATAGAATACGCTGGTGATTCTTCGGCAACGGGATTTGTTAAGTCGGATTTCAATTAATCGCCGGTTAACGATCGTTCGACGGCCTACGCGGCTGAGGTTAATACGACTTTTAATTTTCCGGCTTGTCTGCGATCCTTTAACGTAATTACGCGTCCCATTGGAAAAACCATTGGAGGTAATTACGGGGCGGGCGTCGGTGAGCATCGGCGAGCGTCGGCCGGATACCGTGACGCATTACCAACCCGATGCTTTTAATCGACTGTTTAATAATTTCGCGTTTCGTGATTCTGCGATGACGGTGGGGGTTTTTAATAGCAGCGCGGATGAATCGGGCGCAGAACCACAGGGCAGCGACGCTACAATTCAATCTACGAAAACCGGCGGGATTTTAATCAACGTGAAACACCTCTGATTAATGCGCTCCCGCGGCTCGGTGGTTTGCGATCCGTCTCGACCTTGAAAAACTGGCTTCCCGGCTGCGCCTCGATACAAATGGAAATGGAAAGAACAACGATAAGAAAACTCGTTAACCAGCGAAATACGGAATCCGTTTCGAACGCTCTAATTAAATGTTTCGCGCTGTAACGCCGGCTCGTCGGCGAATCTCGGCATTATGAATCACCGTTACGGCTGCAGCCTCTCCAAACGATGGATCATCCGTCTATACCGGGAGAAAATACACGCGGTGTTTCGTTGGAAAACACGGTAGTCCGTTCGTGAGGATCAAAGACGGGAAAGCAGG
This sequence comes from Euglossa dilemma, assembly GCA_002201625.1. Classification (NCBI taxonomy): domain Eukaryota; kingdom Metazoa; phylum Arthropoda; class Insecta; order Hymenoptera; family Apidae; genus Euglossa; species Euglossa dilemma. The sequence continues at coordinate 834,831 of NIJG01000028.1, read as the reverse complement.
AGGAAAGGAGGAGGAAACGGTGAGGGTATCCGGTGGCAAGGGGTTACACGAGGCGATGGAAAACAATTTGGATACACGAGCCACGCATAATGGCGTAACTGATTACACGAGGAAGCGGGGTCGGGTGAAAACCCGCCACTGTGTATAGCGCGCGTTAATCTCGATGGACTGCGCCAGCCAGAGCACGGACACGCTTGTTTACCGAGCAACGATTAACTACAGAGATAGGGAATGCAAATAGCCGCGAATCCCGGCGGGCGTTTGGTTTCACCGGCTGGCCCGTGGACGTCGTCGGGTTCCTCCTCGAGTTCCTCCCAGGGTTCCTCGCCGCGATCCCCGTGTGTGCCACCCTGCAAGACGTCCTCCTCGCAAACCCTCCACGCTGCTCTGGGAAATTACTATTACCGGTTAATGAGCTGCACCGGCTAACGCGCAATTTACTTAACGAACGTTTTAAGAAAACGCGATTGTTTCACCTCGCGTTATTCGGCCTGACGTAGCGACGCTCGATTAAACCTCGCTCCCGCGAGGCTATTCTAAAATTCGTACCGTTGACAGAGAGAGAGAGACAGAGACAGAGAAAGAGAGAGAGAGGGGGAGAGGGCTGTGTAGAGCGATGAAAAGATCGGAAGATCAAGGAGACGCTTGGCGTCGGTTGGCAGAGAACGAGGAGGGGAGGTTATAAACTCGTTAGAATATTCGTAGGTAAAGGAGGGTGGTTGGTTGGAGAAATGTATGGTGGAGGGGGTGGACGAGATCGAGATCAGAGAAACGCGTGGTCGAGGACAAAAGTGTCGGCTCGCAAGAAGCAACAATGAGGAGAGAAAGAGAGGGGCGGGGAGAAGAGTATTGTCAGGCAGGGAGAGAAACGCTGGCCGGAGCGCGTCGTTTATTTTAAGTTCTTTCAAACTCTCCGGCGCACTCGCCGAGAAAGGAAGAAGGCGTGAGTGGCGAAGAAACGGAGGGGCGTAGGGGTTGGTCGCGCGAGGGGCGGGGCGCGGGGGCCNGGGCCGCGGGGGCGGCGGTACAAAGGAAGAGAAAAAGGGGAAAAGGAAAGAAAGGTCAGCCACCGGGCGAGAGAGCGGAGGTATCGTGCTGGAAATAGAGCAAAGAAAGAGCGGAAGAAGGAAAGGGGGACCGGCCCTGCTCTTCGAACCATTAGACAAATTTTATATATAGCGGCTGAAAGCTCGTTCGTTTTTTCTCCGCATCGTTACCGACTATTGGTCCCTTCGTTATACCGAATCGCTCTATTCCCTTTCGCGATCCCATGTTCCGATCGGGCAAACAGGCCGAAATTCCTCCAGCGTTCGGGCTTTCTCGTCCTTCCGCCAATAGCTAGTAAGAAGAACTCCGAGATGACTGGGCAGCTTTAAAATTTGTCTAGCGAGGTACGGTTGTCGTTTCTTTCGCGGAGGAAAGTTTTTTCCAGGGCTTCGAAATTCGCGACACGTAAAGCGTGGCAGGAATGGCCGCCTGTAAATACGCGCGTGTTACTCGCGACGCGGGAGGAACGGCGCGTTGCAACAAGGAAGGACGTCGTAACGAAAACAACTTTCGCGACACGAGCCATTAGACTTTTAAGGAACGCGTGCAGGCGTCTTGCGCCGCTCGACGACTCGACGAGACGCACGGCTTCCTCGCTTAACAAAGCCAATTTCCCGCCCGATCCCATAACGCCACTAACGGGACTTACTTCGCGACGATCTAGAATTCTTCCTCAACATTGTTCCCCGTGTAATTCTTTCCCTATTCCCAGCCAAGACGCTCCCTCGAGCGCGGAAAATTGGCAAGTAGAATGTCGCCCTTTCTGATCAGCCCATCAATCGCCAGTCGTTTATTCGAATTGCTGGAAATTTCTTCCCCTTTCGAATTCCCCGCTAACTTGAAAATCTTCTCCGATATTTTCTCAAAAATCGCGAATTAAAAATCTGCGAAATAATTGTGTAATTAATTTTTAAAGGAAGATAAATGGATGGTGCGTATACACGGGGATGAAAAAGAATTTTGTCAAGAGTAACGAGTGGCTTTTCTATCCCGGGACAGAATGAGATAACGCGCGAATTTATTTACGCCCGAAGATGATGAACGAGTGTATTATAGGAGCACGCGAATATTATTGGCGGAATTGAAAAATACTTTCTCCAGGATCCACGCTTTATCTACCACGGCGAGTTTCATTTTGTCCGCATCGGCGTGATATATGGACGACAGTCCTACTGTGGATTTTCAATTCCCGCTAGAGGAACTTCAGGTGGTTCGGTTCCTGATCTATTTGAACAGGATCTCCTCTCCCGTGGCTCTCTTCTCAAGACGAAACGTCGGAGGACACGGTGAAAATTTTCAAGCTGAGCTGGGTCAGCCACGGCGTATCGCAGAGACAAGAAACGAGATTGTTCGATAAAGACGCTGCCTCCTCACCCTCCCTCTCTCTCTCTCTCTCTCTCTCGCTCCCTCTTTCCCACTGTCTCTCTCTCTCTCTCTGCAAACAGAGAACGCCGCGAGGAAGGTTCCTACGAAAAACTCTAGTTGCCGGAACGTTTAATTCGCTTAGTTTCCGCGAAGGGAACGACCGCGTTAACGCGGCGCGAAGGAAGGGCAGGGAGAACGCAAAGTCGGAGGAGTACGGTAAAAATCAGCCGAGACGGGAGTCTAAACTAATTTAATCAGTCGTCGGAGTAAGGGAAAAGCCGGCCAGTAAACGCGTGCATACTTATTTCGCCGGTGGAACGGAAAACAGAGACTTTGAATTTCCGCGGGACTTGCTTCTTCGGCTGCGCGATTTCGTCGAGCGTTTTCATCGCGATGGACACGCGACTCGAGCGATCTCTCTGGTCCCTTGTAAATTTAACGTCGACGTTCGATTGCGCGCGGGAAATCGCGTTGAAAACGCCGGCGCAGAGGGAAAGAGCGGGGCAGTGGGTGGGAAACAGGGGCTACTCGGTGCTTGAACGGCCACTATTCTCCTCTTCTGTCGCGCGACCCTCTTCCGACCCTCTTCCGAGCCACCCCCGACGCCCATCGACGTCGCGACTGCGGATATGACAAACGCACGTGGGCCCTGGAACCCATATGCACTGATAGCGACGTTATCGGCCAGACGTGGAGCACGCCGTGTTATTCGCGATACGCGAGCCGCGCCGTCGCAACCTGCTAAAACGCCATCCATTATCCAACCGGACTGATTTACTATTAATTAGTTAGTATCGACGGCGGGAAAGACAGCCGCGAAATTTCATTCGTTACGTGCCGCGTCGCTGGGGTGCCGACCACCCCTTCTTCGTTACACGCTAAATTAATCCGCGAATGCCACTGATTTTAATATGGATGGTCAATTAGCCGAAGTGTGAAGCGAAAATGATATTTCAGTGCGGGGAAACTCGCGGTGTAGAACAAATAGAATTACGCGGTAATTCGATACCGCTTGGTAACGTGCTCCTAACGGATTCGATTAGCGGCCAGACAGTCGGAAGCGAATTTGCCCGCTGCGCGCGATATTAAGAAGGATCGATGGTAGAAATATCTCGAGAACGAAAACACGCGTGGCGCCCGTGTTGCGTGAGTGCCAGAACGAAGAAGAGGTTTTGGACAGACGCGGGTAGGAAATAGCGAAGTGAGAAGAACGGCGGATCGAGATCCTGACCGACTGGCCTGTCAAACGCGCCACTTTTAGCAGAAACACCGTGGGTTCGTAATAATCGGCGGCGGAGGAAAAAGAGAGAGAGAAAGAGAGAAAGAGAGAGATCGGAGGAAGAAGGAGATAAGAAGGGTGCGCGTTTCAGCAAGTTCTTCTGGCGTCGGATTAAACGCGGTACAAAAGAAATTGAACTTGCAGAAGCTCGCGAGGACGAGGCTGCACAAAAGCCTCGAGACAGCTGAGCACTACTCGAGCACACGTTTCCCACTCGGATCATCCTCGACCTCAAAACTCCGGTCCATCCGCTGACAAACGATCGCCTCGGGTACCCTGATTAATACTTGGTCGTTGGCGCTAGAATTCGACACCCACGTTCAACTTTTTCGCGCTCGCCGACTCGAGGGCGCGCATAAAACCGGCGAACAACCGAATGTTCGAGCGTTCGCGCCGGGAGAGAAGGTTTATTAAAAATTCTGGCGCCGATAACGCGGTCGAAGGGAGATTATTAAAGCGCGGTTAGCCTATCGGGAAGGCGATAGACGGAGGGAAGTGTGAAAGTACGGGCGTGAAAGTGGAAAGGAAAGGAAATTTGTCAGGGCATTGGCGGCGCCTTAAATTTGTCCCCGACTCCGATTACGGGATTACGGGACTCCGATACTCCGAGGCCGGACAAAGGGGATCAGAAAGCGGGAAGGATTAAGGCCAAGGAAGAAATTGAATTCGTCGGAAATCCGTAAACGTGAAGGGAATCGACCGGATCGACGTGTTTCCGGCCGCGCACCTGACACTATTCTTCGAAACTCCTACGGTCAGGCCAGGCTGCTTTCGCTGGGAAACGAAATCGTATCAGCCGGGAATGGAGAACCCTGCTTCCTGGCCCTCGGATATTTCCGCCGTCGCGAACACTCCGAATGTCGTGCAGCGTAACGCGTTAAAAATCGAAAGGTTATTACGGAAACGACAACGGGAGAGAGAGGCACTTGTTCCGGGGACCATGGCTCCGGCTCGGCACTTTCCAAACTCCCGAAAAATCCACGCGACCCGCAAAGCACCGCCGAGCCAAAATCAAATATCCGTCAGGGGATCTCGCCGTTGCCAGATCTGGGAAAAAAGGACAAAATCCTGGAAGCGTGCGCCGGCTAAACAAGAACCGCCTGACAAAACGTGGCAACTCGATCGCTCGGCAAATAAACAGGGAAGGAAACGCGGCCGCTAATTCCCGTTGACTCGATGTCGAACCGTGCGAAACTTTCGCCATACTCGCAACGCGCTGTCTCGATGGTCCGGTGTTTCCCGTCGGATAACGCGTTTTCGTATGCAAAAGAAACGGAGCACGTTGCTGGTAGTCGAGGACGAATAACTCGTCATACGGTCAGCCGGAACGAAGTTACTCGTAAAAATTAGCGTCTTTCGCTCCCGTTTAAAGCGAGTCTCGAGGTAAGAGCGACGAGGATCGCGTGCGAATTTCGCGTTTGGAGAAACGGCCCCGCGCGGAGCGAAATGGCCGCGGGTCATTATATCGCTGAGAGAGGCATCGACGGTGCACGAACCGTGCTGCTAAACCTGATTCCCGCGGTTCGTTTATTTCCCGAAATGCAAGGGTGCTCCCGACGTGAGAAGGAAATCTGATTAGGCGTTTATTTTTTCCATCCTCTCGTCTCTATCGCTTGCCGGGGACCCTCGAATTTTGCGAGCTCTCCGCGCTAATTTCTATATAGCCAATTTCGTCCTGCGCGCGCGCACACATAAAAATACGATTGAATAATCTGGTTTCACGAAGATTCGAGTGGCTGTTCGTACGTGTAGGGTTAAACGAATCGCTTTGTAGAGGAAAGCCGGAACTGGAAACGCGACATCCTGGGAACACGGGGGAATGGTGGAAAAGCAGCAGCAGCAGGCTACCGACACCGATGTCGGTTTTCATTTTAACGGTGCAGCGTGTCGCTGTAAATTTCATCCGCTTGGTGAAATTTATTTGACCGGACCCCGCGGATCGGGCATTAATGAATTTTCCGATATTTTCAAGGGCCGCGGGGCGCCCTATCGTCGAAACGCGAGCCCGCTCTTTCAAAGCGGCTTTCTCCGCCACCCTTTCCAGTCCAGCGCCGGTTCCAGTATTTAAGAGGGCGTATATATCTTCCCGAGAACAGCCCCTGTAACCCGTGGCTGGACCGTTCCAATTTATTTGCAACGCCGGCGCATCTTTCATCGGCCTTTTCGTATTTTCTCCAACCGATCCACCAACTTCCGGCTTGTTTTGCTCCTCTCGCGAAACCCTCGAGATATCGCCGGGGTTAAAAATTGAAATCGAACGGTCCGGGGCCAAGGAAGATCCCGCGACGAGGAATTTCCACCGGCCGAATTATTACAGGACGCCGGAGAAACTAATCGGGCCATTAAAGTTATTAAACCGCGGGGGAATTTCTTTCGGCGACCGCCGGCCGCGTTTCACCCTCCAGGGGTGGAACAAATATGGAGAAGGATCATTTCCAAGTCAAATTCGGGCCTCTTTAAAATCACGAGCAGTCCGATCCCGCGTTCATTAGCCCCTGGCTGCGACAGATAACGGGTATAATTTATGATCCGTTATTACGAAACTCCGCCAGGCCACCCCGCGAACCATCCTTTCTTCCGGGACGCCTGATAAACATGTTTCGCTCCCGCTGGAAATTACTTAGCCCCGCTTCCCACCATTTCCCTTTCTCTTCCCTCCTTGTTCCACAGGTTAATTCGTCTCCGACCAATCCGGCGAACATATCTCCCCGTTTATGTACATTGTATTCAAACACACCGTTCGCCGTCGTTCGGTCGATCTTTCGCGTGGTTGCCCGAGCGTCGCAAAGACCCGAGAGTTTCAAAAATGACGGCGCGGGAGAAAATATTTAAACTCCCCGACAGGATAACCGCATTATCCTCGTTCAACCCCCTGGCCAGGGGTAGAGCGGAACCGTGCTCGAACAGACGGTAATATTTGTTCGCCACCGCGGAACACACTTTCGGTTAGTTAATTTTTACGCTTATCCGCGAAACGGACGGACCGACCGGGGAAAGAGAAAGGGACGGAGAAGCGTAGCGATGCCGAGACGGAACAAGAGGAAGAAAATCTCTGGTAATCCCCGAGGGAATAATCGGTGGCACGCTCCGCGTTCCTCCCCTCTTAATTAACGGCTCGTCGCAAACGCAGGGGATTACTTTTAATTAGCTTTCCGAATCGGGTCCGTCGAACGCGCGTCGTACCAGCGTCGAACCAGCGTCAACGCGCCTCGACGCTATGCTACGCCAGCCATCGCCCGTGATTACTCTTCGTCTGGAGTTCGTTTGGCGTTTGTCCGTCGATCCCGATTAGGCGCGCTGGTCCTTTTGCCCGCTGAATTTCCTTCCACCGACTAATTGCCGGCCGAATTTATGATCCGCCGCTTTGAACAACGGAGAAACAGAGATACGAAAATTTACGTCTCCCACGGGAATCGCGGAAAGAAATAGTATTATCTTGCTCCTCCGTGAGAATTATTCTTCCGCTCGCCTCTTGCGAGCATATTCCTCCTTTATCTTCAAGCGAGGCGTAGAATCGGAATTCTTTGCACGCGAAACGCATGTAGCATCGCATCCGCGATGCGTCTCCGTATCCGTGACGCTGCGACAAATAACATTCGAGGAAACGGAAAATTCAATATGGGGTTCAAAGAGAGGCGGCTGGCAGTCACTTACTTTATCGTAAATTTTAATATCGAGCTCGCGACGGAACTCGGATTCCCTTCTAGTCTAATGTTGCTACCCGTTTATCGGGGGATCTTTACGAGCAATTCCGGTGTAACCAACAGTCGGACGATGCGGAGCAGATACCGGGTTGTGTTCCGCGAAATATCGGCGAAAACAACGCGTGCATTTGATGCATCTGCCGCGCCTGTGAATGCGATGAAATTGTGGACAAAAGGTGCGGTTCGAATGCCAGCGTTTCGCGTAACCAGCCGCACGGGACAATTCCGGAAGCCGTGGTCGGCCCGGCGGAAACTCGCGTGGACGCGGCGCTTTTTTAATAAACCGGAAAGCGGCGGATCCACCGCAATCAAGACGCGTCGTAATTTCACGAGAAGAGGCTGCCGCGGAAAGTGCGAGGAAGAAATTGGAGAGACGCCGGTACCCGGCAGAGAACCTCCGCTGTCTAGAGATTTTAGAAATATCCGTTAATAAGCCGCGCTATTCGAAGTATCCCCGGATATGTTTATGACGAGGCGAGATTACTTTTACGAGCAGATAGAGGCTGCTTCGAAGCGCCTTGTCTCGCAACGACACGGTACTACGTTGCACGCGTTCGCTTCCCTCGCGAGCAGAGGGAAGAACGATGGAACCGGAATCGCAGTGTTCTATCCTCGCGTCGATACGAGATACGAGGGACCAGTTGGCAAATTTACTATCCGGTCGGGTTAATTGGCAGAAGTAAATTGAAGGTGATTAAAGAAAAGAGGATGCGAGTAGAGAGGGAATCTCGCGGTGGAGAAAGTTAAACACGGATCCGAAATTAGGGTGGGCCAAAAGTAGATGAAACGCGGCTAAAAGTACCCTGTTCTCTAATTGTCTTTCGGGTAAAGGCTTTCGATGTACACCGGGCGCTCCGGTCCTCTTATTTTCCTGGCAGAGCGTCAAGAATAAAATGGCCCGGATCACTGTTTACCGCCGCGAATTTTTTCCCTTTTCCCTGCTACCTAAATATCCACGCAGTGGCTGTATACTATCGGTCACGTGTGTCTTACTTCGGCGTCGGCTAGCGGCCATAAACGAGGCTCGTAAACCGTGCTAAGGCGAAAAATATATTCGCCGACGTCGTAAATCCTCGGCTGATCCACAGGACCGACGCCTTAATACGCGATTAATCACGGGAACGCGTGGAAAATTTTCTACCCTCGATTTTCCTCGCTGGCCGATCTCTCGATCGATCCCCGATCCGATCGCTTTCTCTTCCCCGGGAACTCGATCTCGAACTGTCGCCGATCTTCGAGACGATTAATCTCGGCTCGCTTACCTTCCACCTGATGCGGCGTGTAGATGTTGAGATAGAGGCAGTCCTCGCTCTGGTTCTTCAGAAACGGCAGTAGCTTCTCCAGGTACTCGTACCTCACCGGTTTCACCTCGTCCCGCAGTTTCGGCGCGATTTGCGGGCAAACGGGCGCGAATTCCAGCGATTGCCGCACACCGCGCCATGGTTCCGGCGATCTCGGTGGAGAGAACCTCAAGGATCCCACTGGAGGCTCCGCGTATGGTACTCCTGAAACGTTAAATAACCGTCGGTTATTTCGATAAATGGAACTCGTTTCGAGTGCCGCGGCCCGGATACGTTTCGAGTGGCCGGTGTCGAATTTTTGACACTTCGCCGGTGATCCGGCTGAATGGTCGTCGAACGGTCGTCGAACGGTCGTCGAATGGTCCTCCGGTTGGGTAGCAATTTCGAAATTTCGATAACAACGATGGATGACCGGCGATCGGGCATTTCGATGCGAAAATCGAATGTAGGGATTAAAATATTTTTAACGGACGAAAGCGGAAGTGCCGGTGGAGGAGTCGATGAGAATTCTTAGGTAGGGATCGAAGAGCGAGGTCGCGGCTGATTTCCGGCACGAATCGAACCGTCGCGGCGAGGTAATCACCGTAAAGTTTTATCGCGTCGCGAAAGGATCGATTAAATGGATCGCGTTGGTCCGGCGTGTGAACACGCTCCGGCTTAGCGTGGCAAGGATCACGGCTGATCCATTTTATCCCATTCCCCCGTAAATTGGATTCTCAGGCCTGTGACTTTGCTAGGTAAAATATTAAATCGCTGGGCGAACAAGTACACGTCGGAAAGTTTGATTGCAAACATCTCCGTTAGGTTGGGTACATGTAATTACGCGGATTCGAACTCGGCAGCATTTAGCCGGAAAGTCGGAACAGAATCCGCTCGAAGCTCTAGGCGGAGCAACTTTGCACTTTTATCGATAACGAACCACCTCGCGCATGAATTTACCCGATACACGCCGCGCCGCGTATTCCTTCGTTAACTTGCCCAGGCTGCTTGACGAGCCAGTTCCATCAGCTAATTAAGTTCATTCTCGCGATTACAAAACAATTTCATACGCTGCAATTTCGACTCGCGATACCCTATCGCGCTTCAGAGCCGATCAATGGCGGCATTTAAATCAAACGCGTCGACGTATCGTTGATTACGCTAGGAACACTACGTCCTAGTGATATCTCGAAGCCGAACGAAGCGTTCCGCTCGATATTCTCGAAGTTTCCTCGGCACGAGCCCGATTGCTCGTCGCGCGAAGAATTCCGTTCCGTTTACTCGCGGGAGAACGAAAATACGCCTGGTTCCATTAGCGACTCTGGGCCGCGGCGGCCAGTCGAATTCGGAGGCTCCATAAACCTTAACCTATCCCTAATTTATCCGAAGCTTGCTCAGCACCATTCCTCACGCAAACGGAACCGCTCACACGCGCGGAAACGCTCTGGAACCGTGCGGCCGATGCCAAGGAATGCCGGAGGATCTCGGGGAACTCGAGAAAGTAGAAACCCCGCTCGATTCCGCTTTGCCAGCGAATGTGCCCGCGCGTACGCGACCAGGAACCATCGGCGGGGAGCGGCTGTTCCCGAAATAACCCGCGCGCTTCTCCTTTTCGAACCTTTGACGTATCGGGATCCTCGAAGCGCGGATACGTCGCGGCTAATATCGCGGAGCGATAGAGAAAGACGGAGAGAAAGAGGGAGTGAAAGAGGGAGAGAAATGGAGAGAATTGGAGAGAAACGGAGAGAAACGGAGAGAAAGATGGAGAGAAGCTGATGCAGCTGGGAGGAAAGTTTGGCCCGGTGGGCAAAGTTCGCCGTATCGGCAGCCGGAAACTGAAATCGCGCCGGTCTCTCTGCTATCGTTGCCGGTCGTCTGGCGGGCTTCGATCCGTCACGCGATTGGTCCCGAAACTTCCAAACTCCGTGCATGCTACGTTAAACGATGATTGTGAGCGGTTTTCAATAGCCCTGATTGACTCTTTGCCGGATCGGGCCCGCCTTCTCCGCTCCGTTTCCACCGACCTCCCCGCGCGGCCCATTCTGCTCGCGGATTTGCTTATTTATCGCGAGAATATTCGTTACGGCGCGAGCGAGAATCCGTTGCCTCGAATTTCGCGATAACCGATATCTCCGGGCGTGCAACGCTGTATATCATTAACCGGGTTTATAATTTGACCAGCGTTCTACATTTTTGCATCCGGCATGCAAACGAGGATACGATTAAATATTGCCGCTGTTTGAGCATAAATATCGTTAATTAGAACGTGACACATGTTTCGTTCGAATATCCGCGACAAATTAATTTACAGATCCCGCTGCGTTATCTACGCGGCTGGCGTTCGCTGCTCGCGTTCGCTGACGCGATATCGTTTCGCGCGATAAATCTCACCCAGAAAAACGTCGACAGGCTGGAGATCATGGTTGGTCCTCGGTTGCACCACGAAGCCGCGTAAACGGCCCTGCTTCACGCGCACCTCCCTGGTCACGCGCCCCGGAGAATCGTGGAACCTCGAATAGTAGTCGTACTGCGGCCTGCTCTCGTAAAAACTGCGGTGTTCCGTGAGGATCTGGGTACAGGCCAGCATCACGAGTCCCACCAGCTGCAGTCGCAGCATTCTCGACATTTGTTCGATGGTTGGACAGCGCCGGGAATCGTAGCGAGCAATTTCCACCAGTGCACCTTCGGGCTCGACTGTCCTTCGGCCCGGAGTCACGAGGAATCACGAGAAGTCACGAGGCCCGAAACCGGTTGTCCGGGTAAAAATAATTTTTCTACCTTCCCGCTTCTTCCGTTCTCGCGCCGGATGCGAGGGGATGCCTCGTCGCTCTTCCCTCTCGAGGACTTTCGCTTTCGCGACTTCTCGACGTCCGCCGCGGATGCGTGCCAAGATCGGCAACGCGTACCTTTTGACACACCGTCCGTCACATTCTCCTCGCCGATGCGCTCTTGGCACGTTATATCACATTTTTGCAACGCGAGGTAGCTTCCGGCATCGTTCGCTCGCGATTCTCTTAATTACGTCACCTGGAAAACAAGGAGAGACGCGGATCACATAGCGCGGTATTGTCGAGTTCGGGATTTCGATTGGAGAGGAAAATTCCGTGTCGCGGCACTCGTAGGACGCATATTCCGAGAGGACAGGGCGATACGGTTACAGCGGTTCGAGGGGACTTTCAGTTTAGGCCGCGACCGCTTTAAGTATATTTGACAGGCTTGGAAACGACGGCGGTTTCGGTTTCGTTGGCTACGTGGCACTGGTTGAGGCCGATTACGAGGCAAGAAAAGGCACACTCCACGCTGTCCTCCAGCGGGATATTCTTGGGTCGAACGAGGGTGAACGCACGTTCGCGTCGAGAGGGAAAGAGACGAACAGAGAGCGCTCTATTTTCGCTCCAAATAGAACAGCTTCTGCTGTTGGTAAACTTCGCGCACGTTCGCGCCGGAACTCGCCGTTCCCTCTGCTCTCTTTCCGCCATTTTCTTCCGCGCATGATTTACAGGGCCCGTCGTTTCCAGTCGAAACGCACGGTCCGCAATGGCGCGACGCTTCGCGCGAACGAACGCTGGAGCGATTTCCGCGAGCAGCATCGCTGGAGCTTCTGAAGAACTTAAGAAAGATCGCGAACGGAGCCGGTAATCGAACGAGCGGGCTCGATTCTGTCCCCGAGGCGGGACCGTCGCTTCTATTAGCGACGACAAACGTAACAAATTAATTACAGGGGAGCGAGGAATAAGAGCGAGGGAGGGGAAGGGGTGGGCGCGTGGCACGGGGGAAGGTTTCAATTTACTCCATTCATCGAGCTCACAAAGCCCGCGTGGAAACAGCGCGAATGATTTCCACGGTGCGAAAATCATTTAGCGAAATTTACGAGAAAAAAACGCGGCACGTGCGCGCAGCAAACCGGATTATGCGGCGTGAAATAAAACCGAGGGCAGCTTTAACGCGCGCTTAAAAGCGGTCGGTAGCGTTAACTTATGAATACCCGTAATTTGCATCGTGGCTGATTGTCGACTGAATAACGCCGCTCTTTTTTCTCCCTTCGCCTTTTCCTTTTCCCATTTTACTTCTCCCTCTCTTTGTTATTCCTCGCGCCTATATTTTTCGTCCGACCACCAACTTTCGCCACTACGTGACACGTTTCTCCGACGCGATTTCCAGCCGAGCACGAAGAACCGCCGATTCCGCGAGTCCGACTTGTATCCACGACTAAGTTTACCCTCTAACTAGAGACGCGGCTCGGTTCCCGGCGCCATTACTGAATTGTGATCTGCCGATTTTTCGCGGTCCACGGGTTCCAAAGGCATACCAGGAATTCTGTGTTTGTTGTTTGCGGGGACTGATTAGCGGTGTGCTTAAGGGAAAGCAAACGTCGCACTCGACGAGGATGTTGAACTTTTGGCTGCCCTTGCGTGCCACGAGCAACGCGGATATTCTTGGACCACGCTGTGCGCGACCATAACGTTTCGACGTTTCTTGAGCAATGGAACCGAGAGAGGAATTGCGTCGTTCCGCGCGGATACGCTGCTAGGCCTTCCGTCATCTCCCTTTTTACTCTTACAAGTAAAATATTCAATCTTTTACTTCGAGACAGCTCGAGTCGCTATTAGTACGTTCACCCAAATTTGAACCGGAGGAGTACACGATACTTTATTTCCCTTTCTCGTTTAATCAGTTCGATCCGATTAATCACGATCACGATCACTGTTTACCTGAATCTCAAACACTCGGAGAGGAAACGGACGATAAGGAACACTGTGACAACGAAACGGGAGACGTCGCTGTTCGGTAGTTGGTTTTAAAAAATTTGTCACCCGGAAACGTCGAGCATACGTCGAACATACGTGGCTCGACGTAGATTTCGCGTGCACGCGTGGCCGGTTTCGCCTCGATGGAACTCGCGAGTGGACTGAGTTCGTAAGTGCTAAAATTAAATCGAGAACGCGTGGAGAAGGAAGCGCCGCCGGGCGGCGGTCTCACAAGCTGAAACTTTTATTTTCGGGCCAACGTTCCGCGATCGTTTGCGAACTTCCCATCTCGGAATCGTGTTCGAGGGAAAACTTTCGCCTCGGCCGGGGCTTTCCACGGTTTCCACACGTCGAACGTCTTTATCTTGCCGCGATCTCGGCGACAACCTCTGTTTCATCGCGGCTAATTTAATTTAAGTTAACGGACGGCTAAGAGTCTTTCTTTTGAATCCCAAGTAGCAGAGATCGAGTTAAACGTCTCGCCCGTAATGGAATTAGCATACAGGCAAGTGTACACACTAAATGAAACAGCGTCTGTCTGGGACCGTCTGTTTATCGAGATTAAGATAATTGAATTGCTCCGGAAGGCGGATTAATTGTCGCGAAACTGGATCCTTCGTTAGACACCTGTTCAACGCGATCGGAGGCTGTGTGGAAATCGGGAACCACGGGTTAAAATTTCTTGCAACTAGAACTTTAGACTAGATAGAATTTCGAAACATCGACAAACGTCGTTCGATCGAATTTTATTTTTTTTAAGAACGGTTTATCTATCGACACGATATTCGCAGGTTCGTTAGACGCCTGTTGAACTGATTCGAAAGCCGTTAAAGCGATTCTTTCAACGCGTAGCGCGACTTTCGTACGCTAAAACGTCGGCAAGTCGATAAATATTGTTCGAAGCGCGAGGCAGCCGCGCACAGGCAGATTAGAAAACTTCGCCGTCGAGTTACTTTGCAGGTAGACAAGCGGAGCCAGTGTTCCTCGCATGTAACGACGCGTTAAAGCAACGATAAGAAGACTTTGAGAGGCGTCCTCGAGGCACGAGGCGTTCCCCGATGAGTGCCTCCTCTTCAGCAACACCTCATTCACGTTAATGAACTTACTTCGCGAGCCAGGGACGCGCAAGACCAACGAAAGTGCATCGCCCCACCCCGCTGGGACAAAGGTTCCAATGAGACTCGGAAAATACCTCCTAAAACTCTTCGGGTCTCTGGAACCGATCGATCATCTTTTTCTCCCGATTCCTCCCTTTTTCCTTAATTCGCCGCCTAATTAGCGTTTTCGAGCTGATAAAAATGGAACACCGGGAATGTTCTAGATTCGAAGGGCTCGTTATTTTAATCCAGGGTTGCCAGCTTTCGCCGGGAAATGGGAACTTTATGGTTAGATTGTTTCTCAAGGTATTGTAAGTATTGTATCCACGACGGAGATTAAGTCGAGGCAATCTCTGCGACTTTCAATACTTTCCAGCTGATTCGCCGGATCGTACGTATACGGGAACAGGGCGCATTGTTTTCCGAGATATCGATAAGAGGAAACGAGCCAGTAAGGGACGAAGATAAATAACCTGTAGCGTATAAACAATCCACTAGCGATACGTTCCACTCCCACAGGAATCCAGCCATCTCGGAATATCACTCGTTCCTCCAACTCATTTACCTCTTTGCACCGCAAATATTTCTTCTACTCACGACCACGGGAATCTCTCCGCGTAGAAAATTAATTTACCTTCTTCCCAATTACCGGTGATTTTTATCTAACCAGAGGTAATCGCGTGAAACCGTGTTTGATAAACAAATACCAGCGCTGCTTTGTCTCTTGTTTCCCTATCAAACTACGATTAATTATTCGATACACAACTTTCGATGGTATTTCGATCGTGTTTAAATACCCCGTGACAACGGTCAGGGGTCTTTCAAACAGTCGATAATGCAAATTACAGTGGCTGCATTGGAAAATCGAGTTACGTTCTTCGGCCGACAGGTAACCCCGTGCTCTGCTTGGCTTCTAGGGGTAGAAAGTGTCGTCCATCGTCGGGCAGACTCATTTGGCAGGGCGAATAAATATTTCGCACCCCCTCAAAGCAAAATTACCATCGCCGGACCCTCGCCGTTGATGTTCCGCCTCTTTGACCGACAGCAATCTTTGAGCTTGTTTACCGTGAAGGGCGACGGGATGAAATACAGAAGGGCCAAGTTAAATGAGTCTCGTTTGCACCGTCCAAGCTAGCAAGTTTCTTCGTGTTTCGAAGAGATGAAACGCGAGTAAAAGGTGGTTAGAAAGTTGTCGTTGCTCCGTGAAAAGGTGCCGCTGTTTGGCTAGAGAAGCGAACAGGGACCAGACACTGTTCCACGCGCTTTACTTGTCCCACCTGATTTTATCACTCGTCCAGAGTTCGCGAATATTCGCCTATGTTTGGGCGCGTAATTTAACACGCGGGAAGCTCCACGGAAAAACTGCTTTCATTTTTATCTTACACCGCGCGGAGTAAGTATAAGGTTCTCGAGACCCGGTTTAGTGTTTGTTTTTCAGTTTATGAAGCTCCGATGGTGTTCTCATTCCGCGAAGTCGATTTTCCGCGAAAACAACGTCATCCCGACAGGAAGAAACAAATCTCCGATATAAACTTTATTTGCCCGAGTATTTCCGGAAGAGAAACTGGAGCTTGCGACCGGCAACACTTGCAATTTCCAGTCGGAATTACAAGAACGGGATTAATCTTAATATCATTTGGGAAATAATACGAAAGGCACTCGCCGCAGTTGCCATAAGTCAACCTTGAATCTAGTTCATCCCGCCGCTTGTCCCGGTGCACGAAACTCTGTCAGGGAAGGGAAAAAAGCTCGAGAACCGGAGTCCGAGTTAGAAGTCGTCGGTTTACTCAGAAGTTCGTCGAACGAGACGAAATCCGTTCCTCCGTCATCCCTCCGACATCCCTCCGACAACCCTCCGAACGTCATGGTATCGATCTTCTTTTTTCCCTGCTGATATCCAGGGACGAATTAATCACGAGCGAAAAGTCCGACGGAGGTTCAGATGGTTGTTGGTCTCCCGATATATCGCGGATACCATCGAGATTCGCCGCGAGGGTGAAACAGAGAGGGCCTTTTTC
The DNA here is from genome assembly GCA_002201625.1 of Euglossa dilemma. Taxonomy (NCBI): domain Eukaryota; kingdom Metazoa; phylum Arthropoda; class Insecta; order Hymenoptera; family Apidae; genus Euglossa; species Euglossa dilemma. Next base: position 818,293 of record NIJG01000028.1, on the reverse strand, counting down.
CTGGATGGTTGGACCTTCGGGAAAATCCGAGAGAAGAAAGCTGACGGAGTGTGACGCGGGTAATACGTGATCAGGGTACCGAGCATTTAAATTCGACGTATCGATACTCGATCTTGACAGGGAACGCGAGTTTTTAGGCCGTTCTGACGCGGGCTGGAATCAGACCGAGAAAATGGGACCCCGTGTGCCCTCGCGAACCTCGAGCTTCTTATACTTTATCCACTTTCCGAGATTCCGTGCATCGATAACCACCGTTTCGACGCTCCTTCCATTCCTCTCACCATTCTCTGCGAAGTCTATTTGTCTCTTGTTTCCTCCTTTCGCTCTCGACGTCGGTGCTTAATCGGTGTTTAATCGGTGTTTAATCGATGGACGTCGATTCGAGGATATTTCGTTTGGAAATTTCATTTATCTTGGAAGAGTGGCTGGTGGATCTGCGGTCTGCGCGGTGTTCCCCGGATGCCTTAATCCCTGGGCGATTTTCAAACGACGAAGAAGATGATACGAGGTTTCATCAGAAGCGCCGGCGTATGTGGCAACGGAATTTCATTTAAATTTCATTTAAATTTTATTTAAATCCAGAATATCGCGTTTGAGATAAAGAATGTAATCTGCTCGCGATACCGAAAGTTACATGGATCGTCGGAGATTTAATTTTTAGCGAAATGAAAATTCTTTTCCTTTTCCCGTGCAAAAAGTATGATGTACCTAGTTTCTGACCGTGCAAATCTCCGTTCGCGATACGTTCGTCGGGAGCAAGCGACTGACGGTTAATTCGAGCTTCTCAACTTACGATAAGTTATTTCTCAAGTCTGAAACGCAAACACTAATCAGCCATTAATACAGTTTCGATTCGGTTGGCGGATCAACCAAAAACCCGCAACTGATGGGATTTCAAGGTCCATGCGATTGGAGGCGCATCGGGCGTGCATCGGGTAATCGTGTTTCATTTAGCCAATCGATGGTGAACCAACAGGACGATAGGATCGTAGTAGTTGAATTTTGAGCCTGATTGAAGCTGATGCAACGGAAGATCGTTTCCTGCATTATCCTACCATTTTTAAATTCCACCTCCGATCTTCACAGCTGCTGCTCCAATTATTCCTCTCTGAAGAAACGAGCGATTCGTGAAATTACCGAATAGTACCGCATAAAATATTTTCACGTGGAATTACTTTGTCGACAAAGAACCGGCGTATTCCCGAAAGGCCGGCCGAAAAGAAAGCGGAAAGAGGTAAGGGAAGGATTTGTCATTTGAGGGATTTCATGGATTAGCCGTGCACCGTAGTTTCCAGCCACAGCCACGTTTCACCGTAACAGCTATCGTTTCAGTATGCCAGATACACGTACACACTGTTCAAGATACAACGGTGCCCGGTTATCCTTATTCTACATTTGTGTCGCTCTGTCGCGGATAATCCCCAGGGCATTTTACAGGTGTTACATTATTTTCTGTCTCCCGGTGAGATGGGTTCTCCGTGCAATCGGCGACTGTTCATTCGTTAAATCCTCTTTTGCTTTACCTTCGATGCTCTTTCCTGGCCAACGATCGCCGACAACGGCCGTTAATCTTGTTTCTTTCCCGTTACGACTCGCTACGATCGCTTGTCGCCAATTAAAAAGAATTACAATCATCGACCAACGCGAACCGACGAACTTCGTGATCACTCGAAAGGCTAATAGGATCAACGGATTAAGAGACGTGGCGATCGATTCGATGATACGTTTCAAAGCTGCGGCCGCGAGAAATCGTGTAATTACGACGAACTGATAACGCGTGTCGTGAAATACCCCTTCTCGAACGCCTCGCGGATCGTTCGATCACGCAAGGAAGGTGGAGAGACCGTTGTTTCGCGTCGGGAAGTTCATCGACGTCCATCGAACATCGCGAGTGGAAAAAAAAAAGTTTCGGTAATCGATTTGTATCGGGCTAACCTTCCATCACGGGCATCGTGTACGAACTAGACCAGATACGATAACCGGGCAGAAATAGTGAAAGCCGGTATACGTAACAGGTAGTATCGAACGGCGAATGAAAGGAAGAAGAAAGGCTTTCATGCACGGCGGATTTTTCCCGGATTAGCTGGATCTCCTCGTATTATTCGCCGTACAACTATCCAGTAGACTGCTCCCGTGATAATGGCTTCGACGTTATCCGTTTCTTCCTTTTCTCTCCGTCTACCACCTCGCGAATTCGAGTTTCAGTTTAAATCGCACGTTGAAAATCAGGAATCCCGAATCGGGGATAATTTTTGTTGCGCGGAAACGCGATCGCGATCGCAATTCCGCGACGCGGATCTCGTCGTCCGCGAAAGAATTTCAGGTAGAAATATCACGGAGAAAGGTAAAACAGAGACGACCGCGGAAGAGAAATCTCATTTGCGATTGTACGTTCGGGTAGAGTTGCAGGGAGGTTTCAAATACGCTTTCATAACCTAAGAATGGCCCGAGGGATAATGATTTTAAGGAAAACTCTGCCACGGAGAACGGGAATATCGCTTCCTCCGATGGCCAAGTATGTTACACGGATGGATGAACGTTTTTCGAAAAACACGCCTTTGGTTTCCATCTTTTTGCTGGGATTTTTCCCCTCCGGTTCCTCCTAGGGGAATGTCGAGGATAAACATTGCCGTAGAGTTTAAGCTGTCGTTGCTCCGCGTCGAATTTAATCCATCTTACAGGCAGAACGAAGACAAATTTTGACGCTGGAGGGAGCGATCGCCGAAACATCAACTGTCCCGCGACATTTTGATGGATTACGCGGATATTATCTAGGGATGCAGGAAAGTTTGTTCCTCCGATCGTTACGAAGCTTCTGTCGAAGCCAGTCATCGGCCACAACATTTTCCAACTTGTCCAACCTTCCTTTCCCTTCCAGCTCTCTTCTCCGCCGCCACTCCGTCGCTTTGCCTCCACCATTCCAGACCATTCAAGGTAGAAAATTCGCGGTGAAACAGGAACCGCGGAAAGGCTGCAACGCCTCGCGTGTTCCCGAGTTTTCCCTCTATTCTGTAATTAGTTTTTCGCCCGGGCAAGATTTCGGATCGATCGTGGCAACGTCCGGATCTATAGCCGGTGAAATTGCCAACGAACGGCAAATGACGAGCGCGTTCTCAGCGATTTCGCGATTGAATCTCGCAAAAACCAAGTTTCTTTCCCTGTTCCAATCGTTTGACCATTTTTCCATTTACTCCGATTCCCGGCACTTCTATAATTCTCGTGTCGGGTAAACGAACGTGAGGAACGCATCGGTGCAGGGTAAGAATTTTACGTTTGAGCGTAACACGAATAAAGGGGCGGATAAAGGGGTGCCTCGCAAGGGACAAGGGATAGCCGTTTCGTTCGATATTTTCGTTAGACCCGGCTAGACCACGATGGGCAGCGGACGCGAGGACGATAAACTGGCTTCGGAAGGAGGGGCTAGTTTCGTGAACGCGTTTCCTCCACGTCGCTCGGTGAATTTCCACAAAATTTACGAGACAGCCAAGAGACGCGGTCCGATTGAGAGCGCGGGACGAAATTAATTTATGCACGCTGTATAAAGGGCAGTCCGTTCACCGGGAGAAAAATCGGTGATGGACGGGCGCGGTAAGATCGGGCAACGGAACAGTCGCTGGACCAACAACACGTGGGACAATAGACGACAAACACCGCACGATCTGTCTTTCCCTTTCGCTCGATCAATCGTCCAGCAACTTTTACGATTTCCGTGGGAAAACAAGCTATCGTCGCTTAGAGCGACGCGTGCTTTCTCGAGGAATGGGCCCGCGAGGTGGCCCGAAAAGGAGCAGAGGAAGAACCGTATGGATCAAAGCGCGCGTTTTACGGCTTTCCACGTCTATTAAGGCCATCATGGTCCAAGATCCATCGAGCTTATGCGAATTTTATTAATCGTGAAAAAAGCTGCGACGACGATAGACGGATTTAAGGAAGCTTTAAACCCGGATCGATGGCGGAACACGCGGAACGTCCGGACCAAGGAACCGTCGTAAAGAACTGTCCGTTTCTAGGACAGATCCTTTATCCTTATGGAAAGGTTTCGATATCCCGGAATGAACCTCGTTGGTATAAATTCTTTCGTTTCCTCTATCCTTCCTGCTCTTTGCGACAATCATCCGCGGCAAAGTCACGACGATTTGTATCCATCGGAAGTTCCGATGGCACACGCGTCGTAGGTTACGATCGCATTATCGACAACCCTGTTTCATTTATTTTTCACCGGTCGTCCTCCCATCCAGACTTCGCTTTCTTCCGATTCCGGCGAATTTTTTATTCTCCTCGCAGCCGGCATCAGTATCGCCTACGTATCGATTCTCGGCGGGAAGAAAAAGAAAATCCCACCGACTCCGCTGGCTAATTTGCTTTACCAACGAGCTCGACGGCTCGGCAGGTACCATCGATCTTGGATCCTCGACTCATAATCAGCTAATAAATCCGGCACGGAGCGTGAAACGAGACTCCGTAGGGCATCGTTCGTTGGAAGTTTCGTTGATCCGGGTCGACTAGTGTGTCGTTATGGATTGCAATCTCGGAAATGGCGCGCGTTCCTGTCGGCTGCACGCCTTTTATGCGACATTCGTTCGCACGACGTCCGTAAAAACCGTGTTTCCGGCTTTGAGCAGCCTCCATGACAGCGTCGCTCGCTAATCGACGTAAAAGGGCCGAGCCAAACGCGCCAACTTTCGCATCCGCTAGCATGTCACTGGACCGAGTTAATTTACAAAGATCAACACCCGAAACTGACTAAATTTTTTATCAACTCTCTATGTGCAAGCCAGATTCGTCCTCGCCCTGTCAATTTCCAGTCACTTAATTTCCCTTCAAAGCTTCGAATATAATTTATCTCGACGAAATATCCGTCAAAATGTTTTATTACGTCTCGATTCAGCGTGTCTCGAGAATTTTTCCAGGTTTTTCTTCATAACCGATATACCTTGAAAAGGGTACTGAACCCGAATAACCCTGGCTTAGGAAATAAGGGTTAAAATAAAAGCTCTTCGCAACGAATCGTCCGATATTCTTTCTCTGAACTACACTCTAAACCCGAGAAAATTCGAGGTATCGACACGTACGAGACACAGGATAGATCTGTCGGGATAGCAATCGCGAGAGACCGGTCCGATATCGCCTAATCCCGACCACTAAATTCCAAAGGGTAGACCGATATTTTTCACGTACGGTATTTCCGATCGTGTAACACGAAATCCAATAAAATGATAGGTATGTTGCCTCGTTCGCGATATCACCGTCGATCGAGAGCCGTCAAACAGTGCACGGTCGGTGGCGTGTACTTTTATCTATCTAGATATCTAGCTATCTAGATAGCTGGCCGTGCCTTTCGTGGCGATTTCGTGAAAACCGATCGGCCGCAGCGACGTCTTACTAGTGAGAGCTTAATGGTATTACGCGGTGCTTTCGAGGAGCAGCGACAGACACGCAGGCTTGCATCGGCCGTGCGATTAGGGCGAGCGAGTGGGAAGGGCTGACGTTAGCCTTAGGATACGAGTTAATAGCATTGGCAAAGTTGACGCACCAGAACGCCGCGTCGGGAGCGATGTTAAATGCATTTCGCGCCTTCATGCCCGGAAGAATTAAGTCGGTAATTCACGAAGGCTCGTCCAACAGCCACTCACGGCCTCGTTATCTCGACGTTAAGTAAACTGCATCGTACGCGGTGCCTAGGCTCTCGCGATAACACCTTCGAGCAACAATAGACCGGCTGAATTACGCGCTAACCCCTCTGGCTTCTGTTGATGAACACACCTCCAGGTTTTTTCGCGATAATCCGCTCAGTGTCTCCTGCGACTCGCTGGATATCCACCTGGAGTAACCGGTGCAACGTTCGGCGTAGTATTCAGCGGGAAAATTTCGCGGAATCTCGGATCTCGCGCGGCGAATCTGTGTCACTTGGATATCAATAACCTTATAGGGTTATTTTGAAAACGGTAAGACAGCGTTCGATCAATCGTGTCCTCGTTTCGTTCCTCTGTCCTCATGGAAGACTCTGGCCGATCCAGAGGCGGTCAGTTAGACGAAACGGTCGAGTTCCGTGTGTCCACGGTCTGCCATTCGACACGCATCCGGCTTGAAAGCCGGAGAGGCATTCTCTCTTCAAAAGGGAGCTTAGCATGCATCGAAGTTTGTTAACGAGTATAACTACGCGGACCGAACTATAAAGACGAGGGCCGGTGTTGTACATCGCGAAACTTTGCGAAGAAACCGACCGCGCTTTTAGTCATTCTTCTCTGAAATTCTCGTTAAAAAGTTTTCTTCCTGCTAGCCGGCTGGCTGATATTCCAATTTCGGCCCGCGCATCTACAGCCTGCTTTCTACCCTCGTCCGAGATGATCCGCGTAACAGCGTGATTTACAGAGACTCGCGTACACGTGCACCCTCGAGTTATCGATACGGGAATATCGCTTTGCGAATGAACCGCGGTAGCTTATCTCCGAATATTCGCGATAAAACAGCACGTCTCGAGACGAACGGGTGGGAACGACGTGTACAGTCGGGCGTGACGATACAAATTTCTTCCAATATTTTTCCCCCCTCTTTTTCGCGATTCCCTTCTCCCTAAATTTTTCCATCGACCACGTTCGACCATATTTGACTTTTTTTTCCATAGAACCGCATATTAAACCGCGAGATTAGACGTTATAGCAAAGTAAACGTAAGGAAGCCGCCGTTTCCGACGTCGAGGAAAATTTTGGAGCGTTCCAGAGAAATCTGGAAGCTTGCCGAGTGACAGGTCGAGGTTGACCGATTTAGGCGTTAAATGCAAAAATAGCAACGCGGGGAATTTTGATGCGAATTCGTACGGGCTCGCGGCACCGATATCGGATGCTGCATTTTGGGAACGTACGCGCGTGGATCTATTATTAGGCACAGACAGAGAGATTGAAAGCACTAAAGCGGCCTGTTGTCGATACACGTTCGACGTTACCTCGTTAACGGGAGATAGCCATTGTTCCGTTGCATTAAACGTCTACCTAACTGCCTGCCGATCGATCTTTCTTTCCTTTCGGACCGCGTTGCACTCGGTAATTTTATGCGCCAACGGAAAGGCGAAGGAACACGTTCGCGGGCTGGGGGCTGGTTTGGAAAAAAAACGCCAGGAATTTTCCAACCGCGAACCTTCACGGGTGTTACTTTCATTCGGACTGGGAGAAAGCCGAGAGTCGAAATGGTTCGCGGCCCATAGAGCGCTATGAGTTCGTGTTTACAATATAATCAACGAGAGCATACACGAGATATCAGGTTTTGTTTGCAAGCTGTTAAGTGGATCCAGTTATCCCGGTTCGGCTTATCAAAAGGATCGCTGTGGCGTGAACGTGATTATAACTCCAGCGCAACGCGGATTCCAACGCGTGTTTGTCTAGCCGAAAGAATCGAGCAAGACACGAATTACAAGCTGCGCTGAATCGTATCGCCGAGAGGCTGTTCGGGAAACGTAAGAGAGCGATAGAGAGCAATTCCCACGGATTATCCGTGGATAAAGAGTCTCGATATAATTTCCAAAGTTTCAATCTCTTCGGTTGGTTCGGCATCTGCGGTAGGGTTGGTAATACAAATGACTCGGTTAGACGGGTTAATAAATGGGGAGATTTGGTCGGAGAGAGTGTAAGAGAGAGAGAGGGAGAGTCGGAGACTCGAACCGAAATATCGGCGGGTCGGGATTGGCGGGGTCTGACGTACCGACGCGTCCGCGGACTTCCGCCCATGTCCCGAGCGGTGTGGGCAGCGTATGCGCGGAGCATGCGCAGCTCGCGACGAGCGGCGTCGCCTGACGCCAGTCTGTCCGAGGTTCAAGTGACGGAAAGATCGGCTCCTCTGGTCCACTGCGGTCCGCGTCCTCCTCTCGCGTCCTTTTCCTTCTAATGCGTGATCCTCGCGATCTATCTGTGGATTGGATCGCGTTACGCGGCCACCACGTGACACAGGGATCGCCGCATGACCCCAGGAAGTGTGCAGTGCGCGAACAAGAGAGTGTCGGAGGTCCAGTGTCGCCGCGTGTGTCGTTCCGACCGAATTCCCAGCAGATCCAGGGGGCTGCTTGCATCCCTGCGACTTGATCCCCCTGTAGTCGCTGGATGAAAACGAGCCACGCGTTTTTCTACCGCCGAGTCCTCGCTCTAGCTTCCTTCGCGCTGGTCCATTAGGCCGTTGAGGGAACGTCAGCGGAGAGTGAGCGGAAGAGTGAGCAGTGTGTACGTAGACGGAAGTGGCCTGCCGGAAGGCAGTCCATTGGACGGGAACACGATGGAGCGACACGTAGCGTGGCAGTGATTCCGTGTGGATTTTTCCTCAGGCTCGAGTGATCGATCGGAGTTGCCGTCTTTGGATGGTGATTCGTGTAAGTTGCTCGCGATGCTCGGATCGGACAGTGATTCTTCCCTCGGACAATAGCCTCTTCGTTTTACGCTGCGCCGCGGCGAGGCGGTTTTTCCGAAATTTCGCCAAAGGCAAAGACGATAGAGACGCGGGAGTAGCGGCGGCGTCGGCGTCGGCAGCGGCGGCTGCGGCGGCAGCGGGGCATATCCGCGTAACAGCGGAAGGAGGAAATTTGAGAAGCTTCTGTCCGTCCAGAGGAGAAGAAAGAGGGAGAGCGGAGGAGAGCGGTAAAACGGTGGACGTAATTCGACGGCATCCGGTGCCTTCCTTCCTCCTCTATCCGCTCCGGCGAGCTGGGTCGTAAGGATGAAGCGAACCGGTAAACATCGCAGCCGTGGCTTTCTCTTGGGCATCATTAGGGCGGGCGCGTTTTATTTGTACCGCCATATCAAACATGCTATCAAGAACGAGATCGTCTTTTTATAACTCCCGCGATACTCTTAGAATCATGCCAATTACCGCTTCGGAGCTCGAGTCCAGCGCGTTCCCCTGTCCGAGCAATCGGGACACCATTTTCGTCGAGCTACCATCGAGAAACCGTGTCAGGCTGAACAGGGAGGAAGGCGCGCTGTAGACGCGAACAGGAAAAGCGAACTCGCGGTATTTATCTTTCGAAACGCTGACACGAGCACGTCTACGGCCGCGTGTTGACTGTTCGTGGAGGGTCGTCAGCAGGTTTTCCAAGAGGGATATACAAACAGCGTCGAACGCGAAAAGGGACTCGGTTCGGATAGCAAACCTCGAGGACGCCGAGGACGACGACGACGACGACGACGACGACTCGGTCCACTTGCGTCGACGATAACGTGCAACGGGAGGACACGGAAAGCTCGATAATGAAGCGACTGTTGGCCCAGCTACCAAGGACGAGCGGTGATCCGTGAAGCGAGAAGGTATCGGGTGGTGGGTTTGGGAGGAGAGTCGGAATCGGTCGGAAACGCCGATCGCTCACTGATGCATCCTGGACGCGGAGCGGATCCTCGTGGCGACGAGGAGGACACGATCGCGCGCGTTTCAGCGTCGGCTGGCGGGTAGAGGCTCAATGGGGAAATGAAATCGTCGGTGAAGCTAGAGTGATCGCGAAACGGAGCAGGCGTGGAGACGGGGTTTCAAGGCCGCCGCGAACCAAGATGACGTCGTCGATCCTGGCGCTGCTCGGCCTAATCCTGGCGACCGCCAGCGCCGAGCTCAGCTCGAGGGTCGTCAGGACAAAGTACGGAGAATTGTCGGGCGTTATTGTGACCCTCGATCGGAACCTCGAGGGCGTCGAGGTGTTCCGCGGAGTTCCGTACGCGTCGCCGCCGATCGGCTCGTTGCGTTTCATGCCACCTGTCACCGGTGCTCTCTGGCAAGGCGTTAAAGTGGCCGACAAATTCGGGCCCGTCTGCCCGCAAAGGCTGCCCGAGCTCAGTGACAAAATGCCGAAAGGCAGGCTCGAGTACCTCAGGAGACTGCTACCCTACCTGCGCAACCAGAGCGAGGATTGCCTCTACTTGAACATCTACACACCGGTTCAAGGTAATGCCTGATTTTCTCTCTTTTCCCGCGATTTTGACCAGTACCATATCGCGTTTACTAATCCTTTTCCAGCGCTCCGCGAGATTATCGCGGATCCAGGTATTCCTCGTCGAAACTGTTTCTTTCTCTTGCCACGTCGCGATGCGGAAATTCTATAAACTCGGTTTATAAATCCGATAAACTCGCGGCATAGAAATGCGATGATTGGAAAAAGGGTCTGTCGCGAGGAACGGGCTTCTTTCAGAAAACCGCCGAATGAAAAACGCATTATGGAAGCGCGTAAACTTGGAAAATTGGAAACGTAACGAACAGGTCTGCCCCGTATCCTCGATTAGGAGAGGTTTCCTCGATCGGTTCGATCGAGCCGCGTCTCACTGGGCCACACACTACTAGAAGATCCTCGTTGGTTCTCGGTTCGAGGTTCAGGAATTTCTTCATGCCGCGAAGCTGCATTTGCTTTTATTTCATCGAGACACGCGCGGAACTGGCGTAAAATGAATGGCCGCCGTGCGGATATAGCTGCTCCAGAACAAATGAATGGTCCACGTGTTTGCCTTTCGCAGCAACTCGTCCGAGAATCGTCTCAGCATACCTTTCTTTTTTCCTCTCTATTTTTCTCCACTTTTTTCCCCCTTCCTCTATCGCGAACAATTTCGCGCGATCGCGAGAGGAACCAGCGTGTATTCGATAGCAAATAACTCTGAACATTTCGCCGGGAATGCCGGGCTTCTGGCAGCGTTGGTAGATCGTTATCGCGGAAAAATCGAGGACTAGCCTAGGTGTGTTCGGGTTAGCGCGTCCCTTTTCTCCTATTTTTCGCGTTTTCATTTCCAACGGCGCGACTCTTTGTGCTCGACGACTGCGACGGGACCTTTTCCAACGGCAGAAATATGCGCCGATTCTTCAACGGCCTTTCATCGATACCCCAGTCGTTGTCAAAGGATTTCCATGCGTCTAGGTGAGTGACACGGATTAATTTCGATACAGAAAAGACAGGCCGGGGTAAAGAGCGAAACGCGGCAGCCTGGAGAAAAAGTTCTTTGCCTTCGCGTGCATATTGGCGCTCGACTGGCAAACGAATACGCGAACCAACGTTATCGTCATTCGCGATACACGCGCGCGCCACCATGATTAGCGATTTCGCGCTGCGACTTTTACCGAAAGATCCGCGATACCTACGTTGACGAATGAGCACCTGGACTCGCGGGAAACGAACGAAAGAACGTCGAAATATCTCCGAGCTGAAATTTTGTTAAAATTACGCAACGATGCATCCGAACGCGCGATTAGCGAAGGATCAGTCGTTTTCACGAGCAAATCCCCTGTTTCTAATTCAGCCACCGCGTCGCGTGGGCGAGTAAAAAGTCGTAGGTGAGAACTGGCCGCGTACGTTCCAGGGATTCTGCTCCGACTCGGTGGACACAGTAGTATTTCAGAATAATAACCCGGCAGCGAGCCATTGTCGGGCTGGCGCAAACAAAGAATCCATGAAAACGACCATTAATTTGCCGATTTGAATGGGAAGTGTTATTTTACAGCCGGGTGTTCGCTTCTCATAAATCGTTTTGCGCCCGTGGAATTCACCTGATCACCCTGTCCCCCTCCGTCATTGCGACTCGCCCGCGTGCCATCGATTTTTTCCCTGTTTCACGCGAATACCGAACCGCCGACCTAACAGAATCGTTAAGCATTCGCCTCGATTTTCCCTCCGATTCCCGTTTAATGCGATAATGTACACTCGTACAACGGGGATAATTCGTTCCGTGTTATGTCGAAGCCGTATTAAGCGAAACATTAAACTAATAGGAATCGCTAGAATGTGTTTCATATTATTGCGAGAGCGTATGAACATCACATTATGCGAAAGTAACGCGAAACTTAGCAACGCTACAAACTCGATGAATATTTTCGTCCTCCATATTCGGATTAGAATTTAAATGACAGGTGGAATAGGACAGGAAACGAAGACAAAGGTGGTTGCAGAAAAATTGATCGCGCGCGAATTAAACGATGAATCGCGAATTCCTAGAAATAACAACCAAAGCGACCAAAGTGTCATTTAGGTCGGGATAGGTTTAATATCGAGAAGAATATCCAGAATCCAGAGTGAAAAAGGGTCGCAAAAGGTGGAAGAAGCAAGAGCCAGGCTTTGGTTTGACAAAATTGGAAAAACTCGAGGGACGATCCTCTCGAGAGAGTATTATCACGTCGACCTTGGTAGCGAGAGATCGGAGGAAGTGGTTAGGACCGTTGCTTCGTGTTGTTCTTGCATTTTACATACACACGTGCACTTGTCACTGTTTAACCGACCTTGTACGATCTCATGGTATCAACAAATACAGTTTACGCAATTTCTCCCGAAAGAGGCCAAGTACGCGATGGCTGCATCTCATACCATCCGCGTTATCATTTCGCTCCGAAGACATTCTGATCCCGATTCACCTACCTGTCGCCTCGACATGAAATACCGAGTGCCTAAATAAGCGCGAGGCGAAAAGAAGTATACATCGTATAAGGAAATCCCGTGGATAGGGTGGTGCTCGTCCGCCTGATACCCAGCTACTCACCAGCCGCTGTAAATCGTCGGCTAAGCGTCGTGCGGGACGAAGGAAAAACAAACGTAGGAGTGCATTTGCATCTCCGTCGAAATGGTGGACCGAGAATCTCTAGTCGATTCACGGCAGCGCGCGCAAACGCTCGCCCCTCGAGGTTGCGCCTTCCCGATCCCGTTCCGTTCAATTCTGCTTCTGCCCGCTTATTTTTACCGTTCGCGATACTTACACGTAATCCCGACTGCGATACGTGTTTGCAGATCGCTTCAGCCGGCCGAAAACGCCGCGTGTATCGGTGTACACGCGTGGAAGCCAACACGTCCCGGGCATTTGTTTCGAAGGATTCGTCGGGCGTTTTCTATCTTCCGCGGCGTTTCTCCGGGCTCCGCTTATCGCTCGCCGGCTATCCGCGGTGAAAAACGACGCGAAACTCTCACGGGGAAGTAGTTCTGCCGTCGGGACGGCAGAATCCCTTGCGAGGAAACAGGCGCCGTTTACTTTTCGTCGAGAGGAAGACCGGAAATTTCCGGGATTCGCTGTGCCTCGCCTCGCGTCTCCTTTGATTCTCCGCAGTCTCGGAGATTCGGTAATCGATACCTACCGATACGCCGACTTCGATCCCCCTTTTTCTAACTATTTTCCAACGGCAGACGCGTAATTGCGCGTGAAATTGTCGCGGGAATTCCTCGCTACAGCGACTGCTCCTTCCAACGGACCGCTTTCCTTCAGGATCTTGCTTGAAAATCCTTCCGCGTGTATACATGTCGGGAATTATGAAAGTGAGTCGAGTTAGAAACTACTCGAAGGAAACGGTTTTATCGCTTATTTTCTCCGCGAATCGGTTGCATCGCAGAGGCGATGAGCTGTTATCGCGGAAATAACAGGGAATCGAAGTATCGGGCAGAATTGGCAGGTCCGGTTTACCGTATGTTTGAGGAGTGGAATTTTTAATATCAGCGAAAACATCGAAAGAGCGGCAGGTTTGGTTTAATAAATCATAGAAAATATTGCTTTCCAACGAATTCAGTGAATTTTTCATTTTCCATTATTCTTCGTTTAATTTTAAGTGGTATTAACGTTGAATGAGGATTAAACGAACTCGTTGGAAACCGAAAAATGCTTTCAAATGACTGTATAATCGAGCGAAATCGTTTGGACATTACGGTTTGCACGGTCGTATTAATGATTAATCGGAAATAATGGGAAAACACTGTCGATTCGAGCCCCGATGATGCAGTCGTTCCCATTGGCTCGTCCTTGGCTCTTCGAAATTGGTTCGAAGGATATATAACCGATGCTCGTGTATCGTCGCATTAAGCAGCGGTCTCGATTCATGCCAAAATTACACCGTTGAAGTCATCCACTCTCTGAAACGTCCGCAATCTCTGGCTATTTGTAGGCATTCAACGTCAGCCGAGATGCAAAAAAATTCTCGATTAATCCCACACCGCGATAATTTAACGTTCCTTGACGCTTTCTCCGACTATTATTAGTGACGTTGATCGAACGAGGTAACTCGTGCCGAATCGACGTCTGGAGCAACCACCCGTTTTCGATCACGCAAAATTACCGTCTCAAAAATCGGAGCACTTTCGCACTCGACTGGTTTCGCGATCTCGTCGGTTGTTCGGGTTATTCAGTTATTAGTTCGTTGCTTTTCCAAAAACGACCGCGCGATGTTTAAAGCCGCTACTTGAAGCAGCACGCACGCCAAAGTAGCGACGTTTTCCTATTCGGAATCTATTACTGGGGAGCGAGTCGGTGCGGTAAACGGAGGTAAAAACAGAAGTCACTTAGTTGTTAATTACAACGCGACTGCGTGACAAAAGGCCGGCGGAGCAACGGGCGAGTCTTTATCTCGGGTAAATTGATTCCCTGGTGGAAAAGGAAGAGAAAAGGAAACGGGGTTGTCTGGCCGAGGCAAAGTAGAACCGTGCGTCATGTCCGAGCGGTCAACATGAAAGGCAGCGCGATTAATATACAAGCAGAATTAATTAGCATAGCACGCGAGATAGGGGACAGGGGGGCGGGAGAGTAAAGCGGAAGGAACGAGGGAGAATCGCGGGGTTTTTCTTCGGAGGGCGGCTTTAATGCAAGCCCCTTTAATCCGCCTCGACGTTGCGGCGCGCAACATGCCCAAAGGGGGTGGCTGCGCTCCCGTATTCGCGTAATTTCTTGATCGAGGAAAAGAAATTGTATTTAAATGGACCATGCAAATCTGCGGCAAGTCCGCGGCGTTGCCGCATTACGTACACCGTGGAATCTTGTTATGCTAATTCCCTGGAACGTTTCGCTTTTCCTCCTGCCGCGGCGAGGCGCGGCGCGGCGCGTCGCGGTACGGCCAACGAGTGCTCGATTCCTGCTAAGGATTCTACCGCCGCTCGATCGATTCTTCGGCTACGCGCAGCAAGCACAGGCTTCGAGAAATTCGACAAGGCGCAGGGTACTTTGCCGCATCGAAATTTCACGGCAGACAAGCCTGTTCCGTGAGAATTAGTTCGGATGAGGGGTAATTGTATTAATTGAAAGACACCCGGCCGACTTTGCCGATGACAAATTTAGTCGATTACCGAGGGTCCCGAGTTATTGCTCGCCGCGCGATTTCGCGACTTTAATCCGACGCCGTGTAATCTCGCGTAAAGCTGCATCGATAGAACGCGATTCATAAAGGCAAAATGCGCAGTGTTTAGAGAGAAAGGTAAGGAATCGGGAGGTGAGATCGAAAGATAAGATTTATAGACGGATTGGTGAAGGCGCAGTACGTGCGATGAGTGGCGAGATGAAGGCGCGGTCAACCTCGTAAACGGTCTTGCACACCGCGACTAATTATGAAATTTAATTAAAGCTCTGCCACCGTACGTGTGCGGCTTTTGAAGGTGCGCAAGCCAGCGCTACTATTTAGCCGAGCACTAATTCAGCCTTCATTTATCTGCCACTGCAGGGAATTAGTGCGAGAAAGAAAGGGGAAGAAAGGGAAGGGTGGAAGACGCGGTGAGATTTTAGCTCGGACGGTGGTAGCATCGCTGTGCGGTGGATTTTTCGGCACGTTACGCGTCGGGTGCACGCGACGCGTTCCGCTGACCTAAGAAAAACACCGCCACTTGACCCTGCGTCGCGTAAATGCCGAGCGAGCTGGAAAAAATCGGGCTCTGGTGCGGCATGTAGTTGACTTTATGAAAGAATATTTCTCGAATGTAATTTCAATGTGTACACCGGGTTACTCCGGAGTCGGTCCTCCGAAAGGGAGCGAAAAGTCCCAAGCTTATTTCGAATCTGGATCGCGTGCCCGAAGCACCGCGCTAGCCAAGGATCCTCTCTCTGCCGCGGCGTCTAATGAAACGACACGCGACATTCGTTTCGTTTTACGAGTGAAAAGCTCCGCGAAAATATCGTATCCTTTTCTCCTCGGCTCTTCGCTGCGCGATAACGCGTTTCCGGTGTTCGCCGCACGGTCAGAGATACAGAGGAGACGCGAGGGTATTTCAGGGATCACGATCGGATGGAATTCACGGAATAACATCGAAGCAGGAGAGGCAAAGAAAACATGTGCCTCGGCGAGTCGAAGCTGTGGTGGGACTTTTCAATTTCGATGGGAAGAACTCGTTCCAAAGGAATAACGCTGCTCCTTTTGACGTTGCCGGGCAAAGTGTTGGGGTTAGCCCGGAATCCTGTTGCGCGCCGCTATATATCGGATCATCCGGATAATAGATTTGCCGAGGGTAAACTCCGCGGAATTTTTGTCTCTGGTTCTCGCCGGTGCCGCTGGGAAATTTAAAGAAAGCAACCAGCCGTGCCACTTTCTATTATAGACGCCGGAATTTCGGGAGGAAAATTAGTGCCCCCGGTCGGAGTCGCCGCCACGGTCGCCGCGACGGCCGCCGAGTCGGTAACTTGCCTCGATTAAACCGGGGAAAATGTTAAACGAGTCGGGATAGGAAACTTTTTCCAGAAGATCCGAACGAGTTCGGAGATTCCTCGATGCCGAATTTATCTTGCCAACCGTGTCCGATAGCGTCTAAATAAGCGGGGATGATTAATGCGACCGTGCGATACGATTTTAAACCGTCCAGCGATGTAAATAGAATGGAATCGATGCTGGTGAGAGGCTGTCGGCGAACCTGCGCGATCAGCAGGGAAAAGTTTAGGATTCAGAAGTACGATTTTATTCGCGAAAAGATGTCTCGCGAGTTCCTCGTTGCTTATAAATACGGAAGAGAACCGGCGGAAGAGCAGGGAAAATAAACTTGCCGCGTATTAATAGATTTCGACGAGGGATTAATATTTATTTTTCAATTTCCATCTCCTCGAATCTAAGAAATATTCATCTCTGTTCCAAACGCGATAAACACGCGATAATCTTACGATCGATGAATCGGCGATCAACTCTCTCTCACTCTCTTTCTCCCTCTCTCTCTCTGGATTCCAAATTAATGGAGAACATTCGCTGTTCATCGCGCTACCATAAATTATCCCCG
Source organism: Euglossa dilemma (assembly GCA_002201625.1). Taxonomy (NCBI): domain Eukaryota; kingdom Metazoa; phylum Arthropoda; class Insecta; order Hymenoptera; family Apidae; genus Euglossa; species Euglossa dilemma. The sequence continues at coordinate 801,357 of NIJG01000028.1, read as the reverse complement.
ATTCGCGTATCATTTTTTCGAAACTGGCGCGCTTGCACGCTGGCGGATCAAAAGGATACAGGAAAAGCATCAAACCCGATAACGACGTCCGCAATTCGAACAATACAGTGGCAACCGTAAATCGATCGCGTCGAAGAAATAGCCGCGCGAATACGTGACCCCTGAAACAATTGAAAAACATGCATTAAACATGCCAGCGCAATGATTTATGGATGCCAATGCGGCGAACGTTTCGCCCTCTGCCTACATCTCCTTCCTTGTCCGCATTATATTCCACCTGATCGTGAAATACCGAAAGATTCTCCCTCGTACGTTCCCTGCAAACATTCTTCGTCGCTTGATCCTCCAACCCAGCGAGATTAAAGGCCCATTTATATCATCGACGCGTGGTGCATCTGCCGATGATCGGTTCGATCGCATTGCCGAACCGTTAATGTCGACGATTTAAGGAGCGTCAGCTTCTCGGGCCGCGTCTTTCGTGGTTCCAGGATCAAACGAATCGCGATGGAAGGCCAGAGTTGACTGAATTAGTAAAAGTTGCACGGCTGGTTCTCGGGACAAAAGAAAACGCGATTGACTTGACGTGGTGAAATCGCGTATTCGGAGTTTCGCGTTCTAACGCCGAAAGCAATTCCCGCTTCTACTCCGTGACGCAACTCGTGACTGCAGCAGAGCCGTTTAAACGGGTTGGCTCGCGTTAGACGCTGCAAAGACCGGAATAGTTATCGAACAAGTTGCAGCGTTTGTCGACAATGCGCGGAAAATTCAGGAAGTTATTAACGCCCGCGGTCGAGAGTCTTCCAGGGTACCTTGTCTAATTCCTCGGCCAGCCATTACGGTATTAACCGATGACGTTTTGCGATAAACTTCCAGTCCTGTTTCTTGCGTCACCGATATCGCGACTCGCGAAATTCGTCGTTAACGTGGGAATTGGTGAGGAAGAAGAGGAATGGACGACGGTCGAAGATGTATCGCGTGCGTAACACTCGCGATAGAGGATAGAGCCGGGGTACAAGAGAAAGAAGGGAAAGAAGGACGCAAGAAAACGTCGATCATGGTTAGGCGCGACGCGAGCCTGAGGAATAATTGAAAGGCATTGTGAATCGCGCGAATTCCAGTCGAGATGCTTCTCTTACCGAGCAAGACTCTCCACGGCCCAATCATCCAACGAGGCTTGATGGGGCTGTCAGCTGCAGAATCGGAGGTGAATGGTCCGTAATGGATTTCAGTAGGAGAACCGGCCGCGGCTGAAAGCGTGAAAAGAGTATCGGACAGATAAATATTTAAATTGGTCGAACGCCTAGCTAGGCGGCCGGCAAATGGCGGGAAGAAGCGTCGCACTTTTCCGAACCTCGCGAGTTGCTCGCTCGAGGAAATTATTTGCAGGAACGTGTGCGTCGCGGATCGATCGCTGCGCGGACAAGAACTCGAAGCGGAGAAAACCGCGGGGAAAGAACGCTAGGCGTATATTTCCCTTTGTAATTTATTAACGTTTAAGTATAATCCGATTATGTAAGGCGGAGGAGAAGATCTTTCGACAGGAATTCTAGTCACCATTAATCACGATCGGCGCAAAAAGCCGGTGGAATAATGCGCCGCGGAGGATTTGCGCCTCGTAAATCCGCGGCGGGAAAGAGTGGACGTGTCACTGCTAGACAAACTTCTTTAGCAAGCGATATTCGGTCCGACACGGAATTATCGACAGATTAAGGTATCCCGAGACGTCGGCGTTGTTGTCTTTCAGCCGCCAAAGTGCTTTGGAAGTCAGCTCGCGCATCGATCCTCCATCGAACTCCTCCCTTCCGAGAATATAAGGCTTCGTGACACCGACTATTAAGCGCGATTAGTCTCTACCCTTGCGTTTTACATTTTTTATGTACACTCCAGGGAGGATGATCGCGTTTTACGAGGCGCGGGTCTTGTTAAGCTCGCGAGCCCTCGTCAAAATTTTACGAATCCAATTACGCCGTTACTTTTCTATCTTTCTCTCCAATTTTTCTTTTTCCTCCTCCTCTTCCTCTTTCTCCCCCTTTCTTCCTTTTATTCCCCTTTTTCCTTCCCTCCCCCGACTCGTTTTCGCGTTTCTCGAGGGAATATCGCTGTACGTTAATCACGTTAATGTCTCCGGGGAAAACTCGTTAACGATAAAGGAAACGAGTATGTACGAAATGAGCCAGACTGTGAAAGTACACTTATCGCGTCGACAACATGAAACGCGCGCGCATGCTAAAGGGATTACGCGACCAACAAGGGGCTGATATTGCAGAAGGACCGGCTTACGCAGACGCGGCGGCTTGATCATGACGAAGACGTTGTTGTCGTTTCTAGGGCGCGTTACACGAGCCAACTGGAAAATAATAAGCGCAACTTGAGCGTCGCCAGAAATTGATCGTAAGCAGCGCGGAGGTGCGCGACGATTTATCACGGCCAAAGATTAACGGGTTGACGCAAGGATTGCTCGCGTTACACGGCTCGAAAACTGATTTATAGACGGTTCCACGGCGAACAGCGTGCTCCTCTGCGTGTCCCGCCTATCTCGGACTCGCGTGTACGCTTCGCGAAAATTGAAAGCCCGTTTCTGTCGCGGCAAGCCACTGGAAAAGTCGGGCCGGTTGCGCGTCTGACCTAACGGTCCTTTTTCTACTTGCGCCGTGAATCTCCTATTTTCGCTCGAGATTTTTACCACTTCGGCAAATCAAATTTCACTCGTTCGACAGCACGCCGTCACGTTTACCGCTTTCTTTCTTTATCCGAGCGTATTGCGTCCTGGCAAGTCCGCGTAGAAGTTTGCGCGAGCAAACGACGCTGGAAAAGTCTCCGCCCGGAGAATTAATATCGGATCAAAATTTATGGCCGTTTGGTACTCTCGGTCCGAGAACTACTAGCTCCAAAGTTCTCGCGGAATCGTCCCAGAGTCCACTTCTCCGTTACTAATCGCAGTTAATTTCCGTGACTTAACCGCGGCTAATTCCACCGGGGCGCATTTTCCGCGGCTTTGGAAAAGAAGCAAACACCCATTCGCGATTAACCCGCGCGTTGGCCGATCGTTAAATATCCTCGGTTATAATAGTCGACTCGGCGACCGGCAGCAATTATCCACATTGAAGAACACGAATGTCAGGCCCACCCCATCGGAATTCGTTAATGGCTGTCGGGGCTCAAACACCGTTCAGCTGTCATATGTAATACCGCGAAACGACGCTTTTAAATAGAATACCGGCTAAACACGCGACCAGCGATGCCAGTTTATTGATTTTACCGCGGTCGCAGCAGCCGATAAATGGTTATTGCTCGCGTGTAAAAGTCGCGATTCGCCATCACGAGTCGGGGCCCGTTATCGAGAGAAAAATCTTCAAAGAATTACGCTGTTGATATTCCCAGCGAGATACACACGGGACCGAACGAAAAATATTTCACGCGTTTCGCGCGTAACATCTACGAAATATTTTTCCTCCACTTTCCCGTCGGGAAAATAGAAGGACACGCGGTACAGAGAGAAAATCAAATGGAATTTCACCCCGACGCGATGGAGGGTGCGGTTTTTGTGAGAGCCACGCGAGCCTGCCGAGCTCGTCCCTGTTCAGGATTATAGACGCGTGGTTTTTCTTCGTTCTGACACGCCACGAATTTAATCTCATCCCCGCTAACGAAGGGTCCTTTACCACGCGTCGCGTCGCGTTGTTGTTACGCGTCGACCGCGCCGCCTTCGATGAGTTTCGCGATTACACCGAGCTCGTCGCGATTTCTCGACGCCTCGGGCGCGCAATCTCCTCGCTGGAGGCTCTCCTTCGGAGCAGAGCCACTCGGCGATTTATTACGTCGTTGTCGGCCGGTCTCTCTTCTTCTCCGCGGCTGCTTACACGCGGAGGAGAACGAGTGGCAGTGTTCCACAGGGTAAAACCGCGTCCGCGAGAATCGAAACTTATTTCCAGCCGTTCGTCGCACTTGCAGGCTGAAAGGGATTTTTAATCGGCGCAAGGAAGCCGACGGGGGGGGGGGCAC
>NIJG01000028.1:786751-797343 GCA_002201625.1 Euglossa dilemma | reverse complement strand
GGGGGGGGGGGCACGCGCGGCGTTTAATTCACGCGACAAAGAGAGCCCCCGCGTCTCTCAGAGTTTTTCCACCCCTCCCTTCCCCTTTTTTCCCCCGGCTTCGAAAGTTAGGGTTGCATTACTTTTGTGTCACTCTGCGTGAAAAGCAGCGTGGAAGGAAGAGACAAAGAGCTCGAGTGGCGCTCGAGGTCGGGCACATTTTTAATCCGACCAAACTTTTTGAATTACGGCCAGGTCGCGCGGAAAGTGGCGGAAAGGAGCGGAGGAAGGAGGGCATAAGGCGTCGACCGGGCCGCGAGCCGCGAGCCAAGAGAATTCGCACGAAAAAAGATCATATTCCTGGCGGTAATGGTTCCTACTCGCTTCGAGTCTTAGGAGTTTCCACGGGCCGGGAACAGTCATTAAAAAAGACTTTCCAGCGGGCCAGGTGGACCGGCGAATGGTCGAATGAAACCGCCGCGGGATAAACCGGAAATGGTGGACGCGGTGGAAAAAAGGTCGCGGAGGAATTCTTTGCACGGGGCTTCCGCGCTTCTCCGTCGCCTCAGCCCCTTCCTCTTTCCATCTTCTCCCCTTCTCGCCCAGTTCTCGCCCCTTTCTCGCCCCTTTCTGTCCAGGCATCCCTCTGTTTCGGCCTTGATCCGCCGCGAACGTTGCAGCTGACGGTTTATACGCGGGCTTACCGCGACCACGGCGAAAATAATTGCGGCGACGTTAAATCGCGCCGCGAAACGTTTCCTCGGGGAAACCCTGCACTCCGGCCGTGTCGATTAACGCGTTTCCCGACGCTTTCCACTCTGGCACGTTCGTCGGTTTTACGGGTCTTACGGTTGCGCGATGCACGGCTGGAGAACTGCGAATGGCTGTCGCGGCCGATGTCGCTTCCTTCCCTTCCGAGTATCCTTCCTGCATTTCACCGCGTTCGTTTATCGCGTTCACCGAATAACCGAGCGGACGAAACCTCGCGGAGCGTGTAATCTCGAATTTTAAAACTATCATCGAGGCGGTGTCAAATAGGGAGAACAGTTCGGCGAGGATGCATTGGAAGTAGCCCGATCGCTGAAATTCCTACGGAACGGGGTTCTTCCGGTGAAAGGACGGGAGTGGCTGAAAGCGTTAACAAAGGGTTTAACGACGCAATAATTGCCGGTACGCGTGAGGGCGTAGCGGTGCTCTAAGCTGTAAGGGCTGCGGCGTGATTCAACAATAGCTCGGTTACTGCCTGGGACGATGCTCTTTCTCGTTAATCTCGTAAAACGTGCCGTGGCTTAAAAGGAAGGGAATAAAATCCGTCCGCCGCACTCGTTACTGTCTCCTCTAATGAAATAACAATGACTATTATCGTCTCTTATTACTACGGCCACGTTCGCCGCCTTGGGAGAAGGCCACCCTTCCTCCAAAATCGATACCCCGATGATCCCGCGCTTTCGCCTCCTCCCCTAACTTAGTCATCGCGAATTTTCTTTACGACACTCGCGAAAGAAATTGCATTTCCCTTCCTAGATAGCTTTTGGTGACTTTTCGCAAGCTTTCCATCGCGTAATTTAAATTACGCTTGTCCCTCGAGCCATCCGTATACACGCTATTTCGATTATACACGGTTTTCTCGCGTTCTTTGAATTTCCTGCTGCCACGTTCCTCTCTTCTTCTCTCCTTCTCTCTCTCTCTCTCTCTCTCTCTCTCTCTCCCTCTCTTTCCGTAGAACGAAGATTTAAATCATTTTTCGACGAGGTCGCACGTTACGTCAATGTTCCCGATTTAGATCACGCGATTTCTGGATAAACGTCGTTATGCAAACCCTCGCAGAGGCTGCGAAAGGCCAAGAGGAATAGCGGAAAAAGCCACGGCCCGGTCTGCCACGAATTAGCTGCAACGACCACCGATTAATCTTGCATGGGCCCTTCAGGGGATGGGAAAACAAGGCGACAAGGCCGCAGACTGTTCGCCTGGTAGCCGTAGCTGCTTAATGCCCCATCTCCCGGGACCAGCGCAACCCGTTGCACCGCATTCGGACTCGTCCTTTACCCACCACCCTCTCGAGCTACCACATTCTTCGGCTAGCTATTTTATCACTGCTTTCCCTCTTTACCTCCTGGTAATTCCTCTTAATCGTTACTCGAAACCTCGTCTCGAGATGATCCGCGTCGTTGTCTCGTCCTATCGACTCGATAGCTTCGAAAAAGGAAACAGTGGTCGCGTTGGAAATTCTTTGGCGTATCTTCGATTCGATGGTAGAACTTGAGCGAGTTTTCCCCTCGGGTGCAATTGCGAAATAGAAAAGAAATCGTGGGATCGCTGCTGCAATTTCTTTCGCTGTTTTTATCGGCCGATTCGCCGGAACAGAGAAACGGGACTGGCGCGGATCACGCAACGTTTTCTTCCCTGATTTTTCGATGCATCGTTACCGGAACGCTAACTTCCGCGTCAAGGATTCATCCCTGTGCCACGCCACGTAGTCGAGTTTGCTGGTTTTATTGCATTATTTAACCGAAATTGCCGAAGGAACTCCACGGGATTGCATCGCGTGTTTGATGTTCGACGAAGCGCGCAACGATGATCGCTGTAGCGAGCCTGGACGTATCCCAGCCGGTAGCGTTCAGAGTCTAGCAAGGAAACTTCGCAAAAAGCTATTTTGCTCGAAGCGCAACGCCAAGCCGAGAGTAGCTGTAACGTTAAGTAGCTGCCGGGGCTTTCGTAACTAGCTCATGGTGACGCCATCCAGTTGCCAATTGTTTTCTTTCAGTTTACCCTCCCATTTCCTCTTCGTTCTTCTCCGCTTTCTTCCTTATTATTCAGCCGAGAAATTCGCGGCTATCGAATGCGCTTGCGAATGATCCAGCTTCGCGAGGTGTATCTCGGTACGCGTTCAACCGCTTTCCGCGTTTCGACAAGGCTCCCTTAAGCCCTGGAAAAGTTTAAGGTGAGACCGATATCGGGTCGGAACTCGGGAATAAAGCAACTTTCCCTCTGTTCTCCGAGCTTCCGTCGCGAACCGTGTTTTCGAAAATACGATTCGCCCAGTGTGTCGCCTTGCAGGGATCTCCGTTCCGGATGAGACGGGTCGACTGGAAATCGTCGAACGATATAATTCGTCGAGTGTTTCCCGGTTGGTTCGCGGGAAGAAATATTCCCCGGTGCTCGGCTTGCCGACTTTTCCTCTCCCGGTCAACGCCCGAGGCGTCGATTCCACTTAATCCATCGATCGAGATTTCATCTCTGTACTTTCAAAGGCGATTAGAGAGTCTGAGCTTCCACTTTCGCGACGCCTCGGGCCGATCCCGACACTTGTCTTTGTTGTTCCTCCCCCTGTCTTAGCCTTCGAGCAGCATCGATTTAAATAATCGCTTCTTTCCCGTCGTCCGGCCGCCATCGCGGCCGGGATCCTTCTCCTCTAATCCAACGGAAATTCCTATCGGAGATCGAGCCCGACGCCGACCGATCCGGCATATCAACCGATATAAATTCTCGGCAACGGGAAATTTCCACGCGATAATGCAGCGTTATTTCGTTTCGCTTCGCCTCGCTTCGTTCCGCGTAACTCGACACCGCGAGGAAGCTTGCGATCCGCGCGTTCGTTAATATTGCACCTATCCGTTACACTCGATCAATTATATCCCGCCATTACGATCGATTACCCTGGCGCGTTATTTCTCGCGGATGGTGGAAAATTGCAGGAGGTCGCGAAACTGCGCTGCTACCGCGCCCCGCCGCGTTCTTCCCACCGGATCATCCCACAACGGCCTTTCCCGCGCGCGGAAATTGAAGGCTGCGCGCGTTGCAAAAGGCAGCGGGGGTCGAAGAGCGTTTTCCCATTCCCTTACCGGCTGGCCGCTTTATCGAAACGATAATCATTCGGCAAGCTTGCGGAATTGAATAAATTTCTGCGGCGAGTGTCTGCACACGGCACGCGCGAGCCCCGCGGACAATGAACAGCCGTTAATCCGCCGTAAATCGAATCCTCTGGCCGAGTGCAGGGCGCAGGGAAAAACAAACGCGGAATTACAAAGTACCGACGTCGCGAATCGAGCGTGATACATTAGCGGGTAGATGTTTTGTTTGCGGTGCGCGGTCATTGTTCCGCGAATTACCGCGGTGCTCGAGGGCCATCCGGAGGGACAAGGGTCAGCCTCGTACTCGAGCAAATACGAAATTATTCGAGCTAAACCCACCGCCAGCGTTGATTTTTCGATCATTCTGGCTTCGAAACCCGCTTCGAACCCGCTTCGAACCCGCTTCGTTCGTGTCCATCCGCAGCGCCATAGGAACATCTCGACCACCGATATCCGCTAATATCCACCCGGAGCCCTCTTTATACTTTCAATCGAGGGCGCGTTCCACGCAAATTATGCCGCGCTCGAGGCACGCTCCTCGAGTTACCTCGAGGGCATGAAAATCACTGGAGCGCGTCGCGCGATTCGGCTCTAACCCCTGTAATTTGTCACGAAAATTACACCGCCGCTGTAGCCTCGTGTTTCCCTCTGTTTTTTTCTTTTTTCCCCCTTTTTTCTCTTCTTTTTTGTCCTTTTGTGGCAAACAGGAGTTTCGTTCGGGGAAATTCGTTCGCGAGGTTTGCCGGCTCGTTCGGAAGATGAAGGATGCGCGAAATAATTTAACCAGCAGGCAGAAATAATTCTCGCTCGGTCCAGCTTCGTCTCGCTACGAGGTCGCAGCGTCCTTCTGGCTGTTTTACGCGCGTCCCGCAAACGTTTTAAACCCCGCTGGTGGATTTATCGCCGCACCCTTCTTACCCTTTCGTTCTCCTCGTCTCCGCGCCGGTAAGAAGAAGGATGGGCCGGTCCGTTGGCAAAAAGTTCCGACGTTAAGTGTGTCTGACGTTCGCCTCTTGTTTCCCCTTTATTGCGTATAATACTCCGCTTTCCTGCTTCACTCCGCTCTCCTTCTACTCCTCCGTGCATCTCGTCACCCTCTAGCTGCCTCTTCCCTGCAAAAATTCTCAGATTAGACAGGCGAGCAGCCGAGAATGTTACCGAATTCCGCGCGGATATTCGTTCGCCGAATCGGAGAGTTCGGTGGGAAGAAGGAATCTCGGATTGACGAGTGTTGACAGACACAACGGGGTCAAAAATCTGGACGATCGCGAGGGGCACTTTCGGCTGGAATACGGGTCGAAATGTCCCCGAATTTGAATCGATACAATGCCGAGGATTTGGAATTTCGCCCGTAGGTTTAATTGCTCCGGGAAATGTTTCCAGCCATTTTTCGGTAATTTCCCGGCCGGGAAATGATTTCGACGGGAAGTAATTTATATCCGACTTGGACCAATTTCGTTTTCGCGCTGACGCGCTTCGTTTGCGCTGGTTGTCGAGGGAAATTAAATAACGCGCATGTTAACGAAATCATCATCGATCGTTGGAATAAATCGCTGTGATACACCTTCGATATCTCGAAAGGAACTTTCGATTTTCGTCCCCGTTATCCTGACACGCCTCTATCGATCAACGTCGCCCGGTTACTCACTCCTTCGGGACTTTGAGAAGCACGATATATTATCGGTACCGATTGGTCGGGAACTTTTCAATTACGAGGTTCCGAGGAGCGGCGCGAGCGCGTCTGCGAACAGGTGGCGTGGGAAGAGGGGAAAAAATGATCGGTCAGGAACAGGGCCGTCCGTACGATTATTGTATGTACACAATGGCCCAGTTTCCCGTGTCTCGCGTCGCACAATGCTTCCAATACGAGCTAGCCTCTAATAGCGCGACGGTGCAATACTTAGATGGGTCGAACTGGTCTGCACATTTCCGGCCGACGACTAAGCCAAAAGCGTTACAGCAGCCAGCGGTGCAGCAAGAAACGAGGTCGGAATGGAAGCGGCGGAACGGAGCGGGCGCAGAGACGAATGGAGGGAGAGGGCGAGCGGGGGAGAACGAGAGAGAGAGGGTGTACGCGACTCGTTACCTCGATTTTCAACGAGCTGCACAACCGTTGCTTGTCGTACCGACAGAATCATTTGTTCGTTCGCTCCTGTGATCTACCGGCACCGTACCTCGCGCGATATCCGCGCAATAACGCGTCAATAAGAACGCCCGAAAGATCAACTACCGCCGTTGTTTTACGACCAGCTATATAATTCCCGTCGAACCGTGATCTATCGTCCGGGTATTCTCCGGGTCAGTGGGGCAATCCGAGTAGCGGAATTTTTCCCTAGGACTATCCTCTTCCTTTCGTCGAGGCGTCGCGATTTTTCAACCAGTGGATCTTCCGCGATTCGCGCGAGACTGTCGTCTCTCGTAACGTCTCCGGATAAGCCCCTCCGATTGCGCTGGCCGTGGACGCGTTCCAGTTCGGGCATATTTTATTAAAAGCTCGACGGGGAAAGCGCGGTGAAACAGGGAAGAGAGAGGAAACACGGGGACGGAATATAAGCTCGGGATAAAATCTGCAGTGTGCCAGGGAAGGAACTGCTGCGGCAACACCTCCATTCACGGGATTCCTCTTGGGTCATCCGCTGAAGAATCTTAATTGGGCGTTCACAGCTGCTTCGAAATTGGATTTCGCCGTTCATTCCCGGGTCGCATTATCCGTGGTCCGCGTCTTGCCGCGGTGGCCAGCGCGAATAAGCGTTTTAACGGGCGAAGTTTCGGCTATTCACCGGCAAGTGGCTTTTGTTCGTCACCGTGGCCGAATCGATAATCTATAAACGGTCAACCAACCGGTTCGCGCCCTCGACGCTGGCCGCTTTTCGCGACACCGGCTCCTCCGCTATCGTTTGTCGTCGCGCAGACCCGATGATCGATTATCTTCGCGTATAACTGTTCGAGTTGGCATCCGAACGGCGAAACGTCAAACCCGCCCTCCAGCCTCCTGTCCCGGATCAAACGCGTTATAACCTTTCCACGACGTATCTTTGCGTTTTCCCCCTTTCATCCTCGCGTTCGCAGTACCAGTCACGATCCGGGATTTTGCGCCAACTCGGATTTCTCTTTGAGCGGGATTTTTGGTCGTCTGCGTTTCAGAGAACCAACCGTCCCGTTGCTAACGGTCGTTTCTCCACGTTTCCGATTGCTTCGAGCATCGTCGCAGAATCGCGCGAATTCGACGATAAAAGTGTTCTCGGGTCTCGGTTGCAGGAAATAGCGGAGAAGCGTGGAAAACGAAGGAAAGATACGCGATTAAATATGGAATCGTTTGGGTATATAGGAAAGCGGAGCGCGAGGCGCAAGTAGACGCGCGCTATCTATGGTCAGACAGTAGCGTAGCCGTTGCGATAACTTCTATATCTCCGTCCAGCATTAGGTACGCACTACATCGACCATGTATTGCAGTATGTATCGAATAGGCGGGTACATAAAACGGACGCAGACGAAAAAGGAAATTTAAGCTCACGGCATACGGAGGTTCGTTACGGGCTCGGGTAAAGCCCTTCTATGATATATCTGTTATTTCGGGTATCGCGCTCTGCGAAAGTCTTATCGCGTGCTGTAAATGCAGTCCTTAAACCGGCTTAAGAGCTCGTACAGACAGTCCGTTAATGTTTAATAATGGCCAGAGGTGCGACTATAATTTCTGGTAATAAAGTCGATAGCCCAGCTCGAGGAACGATAACGCGCTGCAATTAAGTTTGCGTAACTCGATAACGCTTCAAAGACAAAAATTTTCATTCCTTCCTCGACTCTTTATCGCCGCACCGCACTACAGTCGTCGAATTCGTTAAAATCGCGGGATTTCAGTTGGGAACAAACGGTCGCGGAGAAACGCGGAGAAACGCAGAGAAACGCGGAAAAACGACAGGAGCGAATGAATTTTTTCCTCCGGCAGTTTAAGCAACGTATTAAGCAATTACGATGGGGATTGGAAGAGGCGTGGATATCCGCGTGGAAGCATAAACTGAATTTCGAAGCTGGACGGAGAACGCGTTCGTTTATTAATACACGTACGCTGGAAATTCAGCGGGTCGATCAGGAATGGAGACTCGAGTGTGTAATGAGTACCGATTGTTTATAACGTTGTTTATCAGCCGGCCTTGTCGAGCGTATTCCAGTTTTATTCATGCCATAAATTGTATCTACTAGTTCGCGTCCGTGCCATCTGACAAGCAATTAATGTAAACGCGCCGCGTGGCCTGCCCCGGCGTCGTTAACGAGCAGGCATTCGTTTGAAATAACGCGGCGACGAGCGAGCGAGCGAGCTTGCCCCGCGGAATGGCTCCTCGTAAAAACCGGGACTCCATCTTTGCAACTAGAAAGTTACAAGTGGCAAAGTTCAGAGTGTTTACTCGAGATCTATCGTCCCGTGAACGGATTTTCCGAACGGTCCCAGCGATCTCGAGGATCGCGGGTTCGCGCCGGATAAACATAGCGCCGGGGCGCTGGGCGTGCGTGTAAATTCGAAAATATTTGTCAGCCGGGGCAGCCAAAAATGGACACGTCACTCGTAGCGATATTTAAATTAAACTCGCGCTGTTTGCCGGTAGAGAAGAGCTTCCGTAAAATAACATCGAAGGTGTGGAAAACAACGTGCTGCAGCCAGATGAAATCGGCTGCTTCATCCGCCGGTGTTTACCACGCCAACGACCCATCTTTCCCAACGAACCAACAACCCTGCACGTTCCGCGCGCCCAGCGAACCTCGATCCTCCGGTTAATGTCCCGATCGATAGGCCAGAATCCAGAGCAACACTGACCATCGTTAAATTTTGCACGCCAATAACGCCACCGCCCTAGAGACACGGTGTCCCGATAAAAAGACGATACACGACACCATTGACGCTTTCGGTCCCGCAGCGTTTTATCGTTCAAACGGAATATCGCTCTGCCCGGATTCGCCGATCAATTATCAATTTCCCGGATAGTCTCGTCTATTATCCCCGCTTTGCGTCCTTACCGATTCGTCACTCCTCTATTTCTCACGATACCCTCATCATCTTCGAGTAACCGCCAAATCACCTTTATTATCAATGACACGAATCGTCCGACGATTCCATCCACTCGAACGGTAGCTCTCGATGAGCTACGCGAATAACGAAGCAAAATTACGAATTACGATTGTCTTTCTTAGACACGGAAATGATGGGGGTCGCCGGAAAAATTGGATTTCCGCCTGGACGAAGGTAATCCCTGATCGATAACGGACAAGCAGACTTTCGCCCGCACGAAACTCTTGGATCCTCTTTCGCGTATCGTAGAACCGGGCTCTGGAATTTTTTACCGCTGCACCAAACGATTCTGCGGGCATAGCAATAACCTTTAATTATAACTCGGCGAACAATCTTGCCGAAGTTTCGGAGGGCGGCGCGATTGCGCGAAGCAATTTTCGAAATTGCCACGAGAGAAATCCTACTTGCCTTCTTCCCCGTTTCGCTATAACGGCGAGACGATTTTCGCCAGAAATAAACCGCGCGGGATGGTCATATCCGATTCTAATGCACGCTGCAAACGATCTAACGGCTCGGCGAAAAGTTCAAAGAATCACGTCGGAGAATACACGGGGAGTACAAATAGACCGGCAGACATCTGTCTCCGTTTCGAAGTTGGAAATATCTGCAACGGAGCAACGAAGAGAATCAATTTATCGATTCCACATTACCTATGTATGCGCTCTCCCTCTGGGAATAGCGGAGTTTCAGTTACACGCCGTGTTTTACGTATTTCATGCTCGCTGTAAGAAGATAACGTTGTGGGAAATTCGCGTTATTGTTCTCGATGGAAAGAAAAAAAAAAGAAGAAGTCAGAAGGGGGGATAGAGCTCGTTTAGCCAAAGCACGAGTCGATTATCCCCATTCTCGACCGAGAACAGACCCGCTCTCTACTCTCCGGAATCGCCGGTAGATCATCGAGATGCGAGCAACGGAATAAATTGTTTCGAGATTTTTAATTCGCGGAAAGTAATGGCCGGTCAGATTAGAGCTGAAATACGATGTTGCCGGCGTTGTTTCCGTAATGAGGGAACGCTTCGTGCACCTACTTCCACGTAGCAGATCTCCTAAGCGTTGCAGCAGCGCCGCGACGGTGCTTGTTGCTTTATAAACTTTTACCTCGACGCTCGTTTCGATCCCGTCCATTTCTCTTTCCTTCCTTCCGCGATTCTCGTCCGACGAAAGGAAAGAAATTCCAGCGACCGGTTAGGTTCACGTGAACCCGATCTCGCGGAAATAATTCCGGCGTTAATTTTCCGTTGCTCTCCGGGGTTAAATTTCGCAGCTCGGCGGCGAGGAGTCGGTTAGAAGCCAGACCCGAGAGAATATCGCGTCGCGACGCGGTCAGGGACGAGGGCGGATCGGAATAAAGCGGCGGTGACGCGTCGGTCGCGAGGTGTATTTCAAAATGTCGCAACAGGCGTTGGAACAATTGCGAAATTTACTTTGGTCCGCATGCGGCCGGAAGCATAACGCGAATAACCCGTGGCGCGCGCGATTCACGAAAATCCAGGCCTGTTCTTTTTTCACCGGCACCGCCGCCGCGCTCCGAGCCCGGTGCCTCTGTTTTTCGAAAACGAGAATTAATTTGGCCGCGCGTACATTTTCCCGATGAAAAGAGACCGGAGAAAATACGAGGCTTTGTTCGAAACGATGTGTGCGTTGCGCGACAAAGGGCCAAAAATATTTTCCGAAGTAGAATGGATAAAAAAAAAAAAAAA